>VUQR01024924.1:2738-17738 GCA_015108515.1 Hemichromis elongatus | reverse complement strand
AATGCAGCTGCAGCACAAGACAAATGATCCACTTTAACTTTTCAGGTGATAGCTCAGAATGATATTAAGATGTTAAGTTGTTAAGTTTTTAATTCACACAATGGATAATGTTTCTACAGTGAGAATTTTTACTCTGTTAGCATTCAATGAGACAGTTAATCACAGAGCTGCTCTCTTATCTGTTACTCTCATGTGTTACTTTGCAATTGTATTTGTTAATATCACAGTCATCGTGATTATTGTCTTAGATGAAAGCTTACATGAACCTATGTATATTTTAGTATGTGTGTGTTGCATCAATGGACTTGCACAGGTTTCTACCCCAAATTCCTCATTGACCTCCTTTCATCTTCCCAGGTCATTTCTTATAGTGGATGTCTTTGTCAGGCATTTGTGATGTACTCCTTTGTTTGCAGTGACACATCTATTCTTGCAGTCATGGCTTATGACAGGTACTTGGCCATATGCCAGCCACTTCAATATCACTCTGTCATGACAAAAAAGAAGCTCTCCAAACTGGTATGCTAGTCTTGGTTAACACCTTTCTGCATTTTCTCTATTAACATTGTGCTGACAGACAGACTGATATTCTGTAGTACAGACATTCAGAGACTCTTCTGTGTTAATTGGCTGATTGTTAAAGCTGCCTGTCCTGGCATGGACACTCTTATCAATAGTGCCTTCGCATATACTACGCTTTCAATTTACACATTTCATTGGATTTTTATTGTTTGGACTTACATCTATCTTGTTAAATCATGTGTGAAATCAAAAAAGGACAAGGCAAAGTTTATGCAGACATGTGTGCCACATTTGATCTCTTTGGTTACTTTTTTTGTAATTGTGATGTCTGATTTCATGCACATGCGATTCGTATCAAATGATGTGCCTCAAAGTTTTCAAAACTTTGTTGCTATAGCTGTTGTCTTTATTCCTCCAGTTATGAATCCTCTTCTTTAAGGATTCAAACTAACAAAGATCCGTAGCAGAATTCTTGTTTCACTTCATATCAAAAGATAGTGACTTTTTCTTTTAATCCTGATCAGTGACTCGTGATAAGAAGAAGCTATAGAGGCTTTATTAAAACATATTCTTAAATTATAAATAGACCTCTGTTTAGTGTTACATGACACTGGTAACAGTCTTAGTTCATACCCTAATTTAAGATTCTGACTTGACTTAAATTACATGAAAGAAGGTTCAGGTTTGGTATGTGTGATTTGAGAAAATTTATGGAAAAAAACAAAGCCATACACTACATGTACTACCATTTATCATTGAGTTTTTTCTTAATATAGAGGCCACATTTAATTTTTATGCCAAAATGTACCTTACATATCATATTTATAGTTTTTATAGTTTGTGAAAAATTGCTTTTAGATTTAAATTTTATTTTCCTTGTTGTCCTCTGCATACAAACAGTGATATATGAAAGTGAGAAAATGGTAAATTGATAAATATATGGTCATCTTATTTATTGTTTGGTCATTTTGTTTTCATTGATTAAAGTTAATTACAAAGAGTTCCTGCCTCTACGAAACATGAGCTGAGCATCTCATGACAGAAACCAAACTGTAAGCACGATAGGCAATTGGGCCTTAGTGTTTAGAAAATGTGTCCATGGGTCTTTTATAGTGCTCTGTGTTTTGATTTTCTTTTTCTCTTTTCATTTATGTTGTCTTGCCTTTCATTTATGTTGAATGTTTCTAGCTAATAATGACTTTTAACAAAACAAAATGTCACGGCTGCAGCGGCAGATGTGTAAAATTTAATAAATGACCCAAGAGGTGGACATTGTTGTGACGTGAGTGAGCGTTATTGATGGTGGGTGACAAACAAACAAAAGGCAGTGATAGCACAAACGGAACTAAGCAAACCTAAACTGGGAAAAACTAAGAGCCAACCTACAAACCTGAGAGCTGAGGTAACGTGACAAGCAGGGACAACTGTGCAGAGAAAACACAGACGGACCAGTAACAAGCAGGAGAAAACATGGGGCTTATATACAGACACAGGGGGAATCAGGGAATGAGAAACAGGAGGAGACAGAGCTCGGGTTAATTATACATAACGAGACAAGGGGAAGCAAAACTAGACTCACTGCACGTAGGACTAGGACTATCAATATAAAACAGGAAACAAGAGACAATTCACAAAGACGCGGACTTGACAAGTAGAGACAGACATAATATGGCACATGGATCACAAGGAAGACAGTGACTTAAACTAGAAACCAGAACAACAGATAACAACAAGAGGACAAAACCATGAATAACCAATACTCAGGAAATAGAACTCAGACATAAAAAACTGGGAAACCCCGAGGACCATGACACAACAGCAGTAAACTTTCAAGAAACAACACAAATTATTTTTTTTAAAGTTACTTTTTTGTCCACTATATAAATATGCTGAAGCTTTAAAGGCATTCACACAGAATGGAAATAATAAGGTAATGTAAATAAAACAGAATGCAATGATTTGCAAGTCTAATAACTCCATATTTTATTTACAATAGAATGCAAACTGAGAAAAATGTACTATTTAAGGAAATATATTTGCTCATTTTGAATTTGATGGCAGCAACAAGTCTCAAGAAATTTGGGACAGGGCCATATTTACCACTGTGTAGCATCCAAACATCCAGAAACTTGTGAACAGAGATGAAAATGATATAATTTGGTGAGAGTTTAATACTACTCACTCTTAATGGCAGCAGCGAGCCTGTTTTTGGCGCGGCTGAAGGGAGTTGGACACATCTGAGCAGCATCCGCAATTACGCCTCGCCTGTTCTCAAATGTTATCAGACGGGAATATTTCAACAAACCAAGGACATTTTGACTGATAATTATCTGTATACTTCTGTAACTGTACAGAACTAAAAACTTCAAAATTTCAGGATTAGTTATTCATTATAAGAAGTGTTTGTGAACTAAAAATCAAGAATGTGGGATACTGTTTGACCGTGATTTGGACAGCCCAGTGCGTGCTTCCGACTCAGGGGAAACTAACTCTGTCGGGTGTACCTACCTTGGCACTACACCAGATCAGTGTTCATACTTTTCAGTACACTTCTTTATTGCAACTGCAGCTTTTCAGTGGCTGCGCATATTATTAACCTAACTGCTGCGAATTTCTTTATTCCACCGTAAAAGTGATTCCCTTAATTGTGCATGACTTTTCTGCCAGGTAACCGGCGCCCCACCAGTGGGGCACGCCACACACATTGATGACCACTGTTCTAAGACTGGAAAGAGAGCAAGACACACCCACTGGGTCAATATCCCAGAGGCTCTTATACGGCCCTAATGTTCTCCTTTTATCGTAGTCATAACACAAAATCTATATTTTTAATTTATATAGTTAATCTATTAACTGGTTTTCTTTTTAACTGCATTTAATTACATTATTCACATGTGCAATGTAATAAAAAAAATGAGTATTTTTTTGTACCATTATTAGCATTGCTGTAACCCGTGTTGTCCTGCAAAATTTCATCCAATTCATACCTGATTTCACTTCCCAATGTTAATGTACTACAGTGTTTTGTTTGGTACTCTAAGGTCACTTAATGTGGGTATTGTTATGTGAATTTTGCAAAGAACTGTAGCTGGTCAATGTTAAGAAAGAGTTTCTGAAAAAACATGTCTAATTCTTTTCCATGCTTGCTTGCATCGGTTTCTGTTATATGTCCTCTCGCTCTTTCTTTGTGTTTTTGTCTTCCACTGATCCTTCAGAAAGCAGAATAATCTCGGAGGAGGTGACCCAGTGACCAATACCCTGCAATAACCCCCAACACACACATACAAAAAGCAGATAGAGGCTGGCCTCACCCAGATGTTGCAGTGGGATTTAATGGACCAAAAGTACTGTTATTCTGTGCTGCCACTCTGACTGGTTGGCTTGCTGATCTGCTGTGTGTATGTGCCAACAGTTATTGTGAGAATCAAGCCCAACGTTCCGCTCATGGGGACATTAAAGATAAAGGATGTGAAGATTGTTGATCTTCACATCGTGACAAACCTGCTGTTTGTCACAGCTATTTGAGGCTTTGGACTCTGTCTCGGGCTTTGATTTGGAATTAGGTGAAGATTAAGATAAAGGGCAGGGTGATGCATTATGTCACAAAGGGTTCTCACAAAGACAGATATACAATCGTGTGTGATTATACTGTGTGTGTGGGGGGGGCTAAAAGCAGTGAAGAGTTAAGAAGCTTTGTGATCTGATGACTTACTTAAAGTGAATAAGAGAGTTAGGAGATGAGGGTGACCAAAGAATATAACGAGAAAGAAGGAACTTGAATAAAAATGGACATGGAAACATTGACAGGGCTTGTGATAACAAAGTCAGGCTGATAAAGAAAAACTTCTTTTTGTAATTGCAAAAATCAGCAAAGAGAGAAGTGGGGGCAGGAAATATAGCAAGGGAGTGAGAGAGGGAGATTGGTGGTTGGTGGATTAAGTCGGGTCAGAGAGGATTAGTGTCAGTTCAGGTTTGGTAGTAAACTCACATTCATGTTGTTGGCGTTGACTGCTTCTGACACGCTCGCCCTACTGATTCACTTCAACTGAGAAATCCCACACTGAACAATCACTGCAGCAGAAACTGGACCACAGGAAGGGGATGTAAGTTTACCTTTTTTGACACTTCTGACTCTTCTAGTGCAATTGATTAAAAACAATCAGACTAAGCACATACAGCCTTCCTCGTTACTCTATGGGGCTTTACTTACAGTTGTCGTTTGGGTTGAATGCTTATTTGCTCACTTTTTATGTGATTTTTTATGTTTGCTTAGTAGCCCAGCATTTGAAATGACAAGAATTTGAATGTATGAGGGATGAAGGAAATACGCACATACAGAAAAATCACAAAAAATACTAGTAAGTGCTGCCATGTACTACGGGACCCTCCTGGCGATAATGTAGACAAAATAAAATATTGTGTATTTTACATACAATAGCATAGCACTCCTCAAGCCACCAAATTCTCCCTGGTGTATTTAGATCTGGATTCAGTTTATGTTTTAATGATAATATGTATCTTACATGATTGATAAGTGAACAGAACAGAAACAGTCGAAAAGAAACTCGTTACACAGTTTCACAGAAGCAGAGGTTTCATGACTCATGGAAACTCTTCCCGGACAGTTTAAGTGGAAACGGAAGCTGAGCCGAGATAAGCAGGTGAAGAATAGACCTAACCTGAAATTAGTCCACATTTAGTAAGCTGCTGCTGTAACAGGAAGTGCTAAAGAAACATAAGCTGCATTTAAACATTCACTTCATTCGCTGTTTTTTTCCTTGTTGGCTGTTCAAAGGAATGTAATTTTTAAAAATTACTCTGGAATTCTGACCATTTGTTGTTGTTTTATTTTTAATATGCAAAATATGAGATTGTTATATAAAACTGTTTTTATTTCTTTCTTCGTATCTTTTCAGTGGAATAACCCTTTCCTTCTCTTCTGAACAATTACCATGAAACAAGCTATGGAGGATGGTGAGCAGCATGTACACGTATACAGACAAATTCAGTAGACTTAGTCTCTCTGTGAGATCAACAGAGCTCTGTCATTTATACATTTTGCTGCTGATTGGATAACTCTACCCAAGCCACCTAAATTGGATGAACACAAGTGTCAAACTGCGCTTCACACAAGAAACATTTTAAAACATTTTCAGATTAAATATGTTTATAATTCACTCCCCAATGGCACCAGTTAATTTCCTAACTCTGTTGAATTTACCTGTCTCAATCATGAGTAGGCGCTTACTTGAAAAAGCCTTTTCTTTTAGAATAAGTCTTTCTCTGCAGGGTCAGGACTTCTCTATAATGTTAATCCGTTATTCACCTTCTGATCAGGAGAAAGCCATATATATTGTCTTATATATACATGCACACACACAGACAATGCTTAATTGTCCTCCTAGCTAGCCAACTTGAGTTAGCTGCGTATGGATAACTTCAACATATGTACAGTGTCTCCAGTTTCTTAAAGCAAATGATTTGACTTGTACTGTTATTTATGAACCATTTGATAAACACATTTCAATGTGAACCAGGCAGACTGTAAAACAGTTGCAAATGGACTCAAGACAGCTGCCGTTCCAGTCACAAAAGGTGAAAAGTACATGTACATTTTTAACCACTTGTCAGACATAACTTGCCTCAACCAATCTTTGTTTCCTTTTTAATTTTTCACATTTTAATATGAACATTGTTCAGCTTTGGGTAGTCTGCTTGTGGGTGTCTCTTCCAATGTGAAAAGCTTGGAAAGGTCCACTCCCCCAGGCTTTGATACTCGCTACCATGGACTACACTTTTTAGTCACCCTAACAAAGAAATTCCAATAAAGTTTGCTCAAACATGATTATTATGTGATTAACAGCGCTAATCAAATGCAGCACCCAATTTGTATTGATACAGATGTTGAGAAGAAACAGGGGCGGATCTAGAGAAATTTTTTTAGGGTTGCATGAATGTGGCAAAGAAATCAAGTGGGGTGGGAAAATCAAAGTCCTCTTTTTTTTTTTTCAAACACATATGCAAGCGGTTACATATGGTTAAAATGATTCAAATGCAGTAAGTATACACGTTTTTCATATATAAATATAGTCTATAACTTCATTATTTTCTTTAGCCCCATAATTAAACAGTTTAGTTACATAAAACATGCAAATTTTGATTTTATGTACCGTTTAGCCTGTATAATAAATAAACATGTAGCCCAACAAGTATAAAATCAAGAAAGTAACAGAATACTGGGTGGTTACTTTACAAACGGAAGTCTAACTTAAGTTTCACAGTTTTTTGGTAGAAAAAAATCAAATTGTTGCTTAAATTTACACAAAATGTCAGAAATCTGCAGTCATGAACAAAAATGTAAAGCTAAATTGGCCATTTTGACTCCTTTTGATTTTACATTTGTATTTCACCTTCCAATTGTTCCATTTTAATTTTTTTCCTGCCTTGCTTTATATTTTTCTTTTCAGCTCAACTGCATGTGTCTGAATGTAATTGTTTTTTCATTGACATAATGTATCAACACAGAAAACATAAAATCCTAGTAGTAGTTTCATTTTTTACTGTAAAAACCACGGACATGTTGAGTAAATTATTTTTATAAGTTGAAATGCAAATATAAATTGTACATTTTGAAAACTTATGAACACATTTTGTAAACATATACAACTATTTATCTAAAAATGCAGCCAATACACCTGGTGTTTTTTGTTTTTTGTTTTTTTTTTATTTGGTACAACTACTTAAAAATATTACTATAACTAAAGTGAGAGAACAATCAGGCGTCACAATAAGATGCCCCACAAATTATTTATGCCAGTAGGGTGGCACTTGGGGTGGCAAGAGATCATTTTAGGGTGGCACTTGCCACCCCATGCCACCCTTCTAGATCCACCCCTGAGAAGAAACCAATCCAGAGCTTCAAATGTATGGCTGTAAGTTGCAGACAATATGGTCTCTGCAATTCTGTTTCAACACATAAATAATTTAAATTGTAAAAACTTTTACAAAGGTTTCATTCTGTTCCTCTTATATAACAGCAGCATCCTAAAAAAAACTGCATTATGCACAACCTTTCAGCAGCAGTATTTCATTTCAGAATCTTGAATATTATGCTCACAAACTGAAGAGACCAAGATATTTCTGGAGTCAATTTCTCAGGACTATGAATGCTACAAATTGAGCCACCTTCCACTACTGATCAAGGCTTAACAAAAGCCAAAATGTTGAACTGGATAAAAAATACACTTGCAAAAGTATCCTTGGGCAAGATATTGAACCCTAGATGAGTTGCCCCAGATGCATCCAGCAGACTGTTAGCTTGTTTGAATGTTAGGCAGTACTTAGAATAGAATAAGTGCTGTATGATTGTGTGTGTAATTTGATGAATTAGTTGCAAGTGCTTTGAGTTCTCAGCTGTGTAGAAAGGTGGTGCATAAGTACCAGTCCATTTACCAAGAATTCCCAGTGTTTTCCAACAATGGGTCATCGTTTGTTTTTCTCTTTTTAAATTATGCACATGTGTTCAGGTGTCAGTGAGGTGCTGTCCAGTGTGGTGAAGGATGTTGACCAAGCCGTTAGCAGGAACATTAATGGTGCTCATCTTCTGCATGAACTACTGAGTGCACCGTGGCTTTGTGCCCTGCTGAAGGTACATGATTCAAAGGTCCTGCAGTAAAAGACACACACCTACCATCTGTCTGCAAACTGCAAAGGGATCATTTGGTGTTTCTGTCTCCAGATTTATGAGTGCCTGATAAAGTTCCAGAGACTGACACCTAGCCCCGTTTTGCCTTATGCTGCAGGACTCTCACATGAGGTGTGTATGTATACATACCAACAGACACAACACAACAAACAAGCAGCCATAGATGAAATATTTACATCCTTTTTCATCTCCCAATTGATCACACCGAGATGGCCCCACCCCCCTCTGCTGGAGATTTCTCCCTGTTAAAATAGTTTGCTGTTCCCATTGTCACTCATAGTGGGCTGTCTGAATGTTAGTGTTGTTGCCCTAAAACTTTAAGGTCTATAGAAACAAGTGTTTTTAGACCTCTCGCTTTGCTTTTACCTACGTCTGGTATTCTGTCTTTCCAGCATGAAGTAATTTAACATCTAACTCGGCAATCTTCTTAATTTTTCATTAGGTCATGACTGCAATACTGAAAGCGCAAAATCCTTCAGCTCAAGCTAGAGAGCTGTGCAGCCTCCTGAGCTTACCTCATATCCAGGTATATTTATATATATATATATATATATATATACTCATTTTAGAGTCCGTGTTCATCATGCCATGCTTTTCTGTAACTTCTAATTGAAGTTTCTTTTTACCTATTACTGATTATCTCTCTCTGTCTATCAGGCTCTTTTGTCATCCCATGACAGTGTTGCACAGTCAGACTATGAGCCTGTCTTGCCCCCTCTGCCTGATGAAATACCAGAGGATGAGGAGGCAATGAGGATTGTGTGTCTTGTAAAGAACAACCAGCCTCTGGTAAGACATTAGCATTTTCCTCATAAATGCAAACTTTTTTTCTTTGCTTTGAAGTTACAGTACTTTGCAGTTCTTGAGTTTACATCAAGGACTCTACTTATTTAATTCATTACTTTTTCCTTTAATTGTAAGAGGAGTAAAAAATCCTGGTATTTTTAGTGCAAGCAGTGCACAGACGATGATTCCATGTCAGGAATCCCTAGCATTTATGTGCATTTGTCTTTTCTCTTTTCAATTATAACTACCAGAATAATTTGACCAAAAGGTGTGTGTGTATGTGTGCGTGTGTGTGTGTGGATATGCCAATATCTTGTGGCATCAATAATATTTTTTTTTCTCATTCTTTCCTTATTTTGAGTCTTCAATATACTAAGATAGCTCTAGCTTTTTATTCACATGCCATTATTATTTTTATTATCTATGTTGTCAAAAACTCTCCGGAAGAAAAATGACAAAAAATATTGCTTATGGGCACAATCCAGACAGCAATTACATCTTCTGAGAAAAGTATAAACCAAACAAATTAGTAATATATTCTCTGGAAGACAGAGATGCACAAATGATCACTCCTATTAACAAAAAGATGATGCCATAGAGTCTATGACAAATCTGAAGGTAGCCCAAATGGGTGTCTACAGATTAGTCATGCAGAAGGCAAGTCTAACCTCGCTTAGATAAAAATTAGATTGTGTTAACTTCAAAATGTTCTTATAAACCCTAAAAACTTTCTCGTCTTTCATTTATTAAGAGTGGAGAAGAGTGTAGAAGGAGTGTAGGAGAAATTCACTGCCGCTGGAGCAGCCTTCGCCACTTTACATTGGAACGCCTCATCCCTGCAAGAAGAGCAGAGTCAGGAGAGGAGCTCACAGTCCCCGAAAGTGAAGCAAAGCTTCTCCTTGTTCACAAAGACAGCAAGTCCCATCCCTTTCTCCCTCGCTATGAGTCCACAGGAAGTTGCTATGTGTGTTCGCCAACTGTAAAACTTAGGAAGAAAGGACTCAATCAGTCAGCTCCCTCTGTTTTGAGCCCTGCTACCGGTAAGAGGAGGCCGAACAGATGATGATGGTCCATGCAATCATCAATTATCTGACCCTTTTTCATTTGATCATTCTCTTTTTATTTAAGCCACTGAATATAAACAAAAAACAATAGCAACATAATATAGATACACAGCCCATCCATCAGTACCTTCACTAACAATAATCGAGGATTCATTCCTTCTTTTATCTAATCATTCTAATATTTGCCACTTTCTGGGCAAATATTTTCATATGTCTAGCAATGGCAATGAAAGGCAACAACCCCTTCATCTATCTTGGTGGCATTCCTATCAAGTGTTCATTTCTTCATGAACTTGCCATCATCTGGCGTCTCTTAAATCATTTGTGCTTTACTGCCATTACTTTTCTTTTCAGACATATTTCCCTAATGTCTTTCTTTTCTCTTGAACTGCAAATTTATTTGGTGGTTCATTTTCAGAGGAACCCAAAGCCAATGGGAAAGACGGTGCTTCAACCAGAGAGAGCAGTGATGACTACTCATACCCACCTCCTCCAGTTCCAGCTTATAGTTGTAGCCTTCCCAACTCTCCTGTGTTATACAAAAAAAATTCTGCAGGAGGACAGTCAAGAAATATTCCTACACCTGGAAGGACCTCCTCTTGTCCTCTTAGATCTCGCACTGCTCCTTCTAGTCCTGCAACTAGAAGGAATACTCGGGAACAAGGGGTCAACACTCTCTCCAGAACAGATGGTTGTCAAACCGCTGAAACCAGACCTCATAACACACACCAGGAAGAGTCTTTAAATCATCCTCTAATGCTCCACTACTCCACAGCTCCACGTCACAATGGATACCACAACATATTGAAACGTAAACAAAATGTGCAGCAGCAGCAATCAAGACACCATAATCAGCCTGCTGAACTCAAGAAACAGTGCAGTGTGGAAGAACTTAGGTCCACTGTTCAGATGGTGGCCAGCAGTATTGAACACAATAGTCAGGACGTACGGCAACTTGGTGAGAGGATGGTGGCAGCATCAGAGATGATCACAGACAGCATGGAGGAGAATGCCCAGGCACTTAACCTGCTCGCCGAGGTGGTGGACAAGCTTCAGGGGCTAATCGTTACCAAAAAACACCTTGAGTCATCTCCTCCTCAGAGAAAGACACAACAATATCCACCCTCACCGCCTCCAAGGGTCTCCTCATTATCTCCTAAACTGGTCCACAAATCTCCAACACCATACCCAGACCCCCTCTCACCATCCTCCTCTATGGCTTTCTCCTCCTCTTCGTCGTCCACAAGTTCTTGTGTGGATGACTTTACAACATCTAGGAGTCCAACACATATTAATGGTGGCTCCAAAAGGATGGTGGCAGCCCCTCAGAGGGCAGGTAGGGGTGGTAATAATGGACAGGTGAGGTTCAACGCCGGGACCATTTCAAGAGCTTCTCCGGAGGACCAGCAAGACTGTAACAGTACAGGCTGCTTAAAAACAAGGAAGAAGAAAAAGAAAGCGTAAAGGGGCTAAAAACAAACTTTTTCGTCCCTTTCCTGCATTTGTACTGGAAAAACTGTGACAGTGAAAAAAATACGTAACATTTTAGTCTAAAAAGAAATATCAGCTACATCAACATATGGACTTTTTTTTTATTTGAAAACATCTTTTGAGACTCTTTCATTTTTTTTAAATGATAAAAGGAACAAAAACAAACAATATAAAGGTACAAAGAAGTTACTTTCTGTTTTATTATTTTCATTTAGTCCAACTATTCTTATAAAGTATGACAGCTTTCATTTTTTTCATCAGGTCGGATTTAATATTTTGGGTTCTTGACTATGACGGTCTGAACATACACTGAGTGAAACTTGAGTGAAAAAACAGGAACTGAAAAGTGTTTATGGTTAAATTTATTTTTAACAATATTTACTATGGATTATTTTGTACATGTTGAACTGCAGTCATCTTGACTTATTGTTTGCACATTGACATGGTATCTAAACATTAATAGTATTGCACATCAAGTGCAGCAATAAAACTCTCTGGAAACACTTTAAAATTTAGCATTATTCTGCGTATAGAAACATCAACATGAATCTTCATCAGCACTGCTTTAGCGCCTTGTTAGAACTTATACAATTTGCATTTTTAAAATAATTTTGCAAATGTTTTTTTTATTTCCCCATAACTATGGTCGCAAATTTGCAGGACTACTAAAGTTACCCTTAATTTCATGCCACCCTATGAGCCCTTAGCCATGCTACCAGTTGGTTTCTAGCCATGGCCTGTAGTGGACTGGTCTAACAATTCAAGTCCATCTATAAACTTTATGTTAGTGTTTATATTAATGTTCATCACAAAATGGCACAAAAATGAAGGTCTTTTTAAAAATTAAGGTGCCAAACAATTTTGATTTGTCAGTAAAGCTTTCACTCAATTTGCTCATGTTTTTTTTTTTTTAAATTTATGAGGATCTCATGAAGAGAAAATGTGTGTGAACAAATTATTTATTATTTGCTTTTTGAAATTATGTACTTTTAAAATTAATTTTGCCAAAATGTTCCATTTACTAATGTTCCTGGCAGTTCGGGGACATTTTGCTTTTGCCCTAAGGGCTCTGGTCACTATTTTTGCTTGCTTTTTACTTTGTTATATGTTAGGGTGCAACTATAAGGAAGGATGAGGTGACAGGAGATATCCATATTGCCCGGGTGATTCATGGAGGACTGGCTGACCGCAGTGGTATACCAGTTTTTTAAGTGTGTGTGGGTGTGTGTGTGTCTGTACATGTTTACACATCTTTGTGAGGTAGGTGGCTAGAGAAAGCATTATGTCAAATGAGACTCACTAAGATATGAATATGTGTGTGTGTGCATGCATTTTTGGGGTTTTTTTGTCCTTGCATGAGAGATGAAAACATGAAGCCTAGTGGTAATATGCCTTAATTAATATGGGTTTTTGTCTGCACCAGGACTCCTACATCCTGGAGATCTATTAGTGGAGGTGAATGGAAACCCAGTGGTGGGCCTGGAACCAGAACAGGTCATCCATATACTGGTATGTCATCAGAATCTGCTCAAAATAAACAAAAAACTTTTAAAATTTCAAAAATAAAATACTATTATCAAGGCTATTGTTTACATTTTTGAAAAATTAAAGGCAGTTTTTACTACCTCATTCAAAAGCCATTCAAAGTAAAAAAAAAAAAATTAGAAGAAGAAGAATAAAGAAAACATTAAACACAAGCTTTATTATAGTATTAATAGTATGTGTAAATAATAGCCTTTTCAAATGTTGGGACATGTAAAGGCTTTGTGACAACATGCTTGGTGAAGGTGTGTACATTTGGTAATTATAAATGATTTTCAACATATTTACTTGTTGTGTATGATTTTCCCTGTCAGGCTAATTCCCAAGGCACTATCCTGTTTAAAGTCATTCCAAATCCATCTCAGGGCAGCAGCAGCCAGACACCGGTAAGAAACACACACCCTATCAATCAATCAATAAACTTTATCGATCCCGTAGGTTGGCCCCTAAGGAAATTGGATACTTCCAGTATCAATTTAGTAACAGCATATTTTGATTACATTAAACTTACTTATAAGCAGGAAAATCACTTTAAAATTACTGACATGATTCACTGATGATGGTAATTTCAGACTGTTATTTTTCAGGCTGGTGTTCCAGGTTTAAAAACATGACTTTCCTCTGTACTACATACATCTGTGAATGTTTCTCTTTCTCACTAATTTATTTTTTAATCTGCAAAGAAACAACTTTTATCTGTCTGTCTTTCAGGTATGTATGAGGGCAATGGTGGACTACTGCCCCCTGCAGGATTCCTCCATCCCATGTCCAGATGCAGGAATGGCATTCAGCAGAGGAGACCTTCTTCAGGTGGTTGACCAGTCAGATGGACAGTGGTGGCAGGCCAGGAAACTGCCCTGTGCTACATCCTGCGCTGGTCTGATTCCCTCTGCCAGCATGCTGAAGAGGTGAGACACACCCACATATTATGAAGATGTGATGAACTCACAGGCTGCACCCAGAGGGAGCGGATAGTATACAGATCTGACATTATGAGAGTTTTTATTTATTATATAATTCTCAATAACTTTAAAGCGCCACATTACTTTTATTCTGCACATTTAACTAATGGCAAAGCCTTTACACTATCAGATAGAGTTAGCTTATAATATTGTCAGGCAGAATCAGGTATCGGGCACACATTTTTGGTTCATCTACACAAGGCTGATACATCTGTTGTAGTGTCACTAATATCACATTAAAGGTTCAGTTCAACTCAATTCAAGTTTTTTTATATAGCACCAAATCACAACAACAGTCACCTCAAGGTTGTTTCTATGTTAAGCTAAAGACCCAACAATTATAAGGTAACTGCTGTCAGTGACCTGTGCTACCTGCAAGCAGTAAAACACAAGATTTACACAATCTTCAGTTACATGGTGCAGAAATTTTACATGAAATTAAAAAGCATATTTTTTGTTTTTGCTGTGTGACTCCATGATTTTAAATTTAGACTCTAAAACATTTGTTGCATTTAACTATTTTTTTCTTTTTGCACAGTAAACAGAGGGAACAATGGTGGTGTCAGCCTTTACAGGGTCATACCTGCATCAGACCATGTGAGGAATCATGATTGTTTAAACAAACTAATTTGATTACATGAAGTACCTTAATGCATTTTTTTAGTCTTTAAAAGAGTTTAAAACTAAAGATAAGTCAGTCACTACAAAAACACCGTTTTACTTTATGTTAGTGTGTGCATAAAGAGTTTCTCCTTTTCTCCCATCTGTTTGTAAATCTGTACATGCTGTGGAAATGTGACATAACATGGGCAATGCTTTTAACAGCTGTTTATTTTTTCTGTTAACCCTGCTCCGCTCAGTGACTCTGACTGCTAATGGTGGGTGTGACATGTGAAGCGTCATCCATAATAGTCATTTAGTTCATTTT
>VUQR01024923.1:56914-71917 GCA_015108515.1 Hemichromis elongatus | reverse complement strand
CACTGGCAGCAAAACCGGGCCCAGAGCATGATGCTACCAACCCCATTAGTGAAGGGAATTCCAGCTCTTTTTAGAGAACCAGCTCTTTATATATTGTATATATATATATCTCTCTATATATATATATCTATATATATAGATATATATTTATATATTGTGCCCTTCTCCCCCCCCTTTTCTTTTTGCACAGTCGAGGAGTGTGTCAGGTTCATTTCACTGCATGTTGTACCTGTATAACCTGCATGTGACAAATAAAGAATCTTGAATCTTGAATCTTGACATTTATGTGCCCGGGAAACATAAATGTCAGTGTTATTTGGTATGAATGTAATCATTATTTCCAATGTCAGTTTAAATGACTCACCACAGAAAAGCGCTTCTGCAGAATAATTGATTAATGCAACATGTTTAAAAGGCTTCTTTAACATAATATCTATATTCATTCATATTCATATGTAAATGTTATCATAGCTCAAAGTGGCTATAAGATTACCAGTTATGAACAACACTATACTGGTTCAGACACAGGGTTGTTGGAACATTACATATGAAACTAGAACATCAATACAGAAAAAACAGATGAATTCATGAAGCTCAATACCGAGCTACTAAAGACCCAAGATATACATGTAAGAGATGCACACTATTTCATGGTGAAATGATTTCTCATTGGGTGTAAGCAGGTGCAAGTTAGAGAAGCAGGAAGCTCTCTTACCTTAGCCAATTGTGAGTTTACCCATTTTGTGAAAGTCTTCTTCTGAACGTCTTCTCTTTCATCTGTTGGGGTGAAAAAATACAAATAAAAAGACAGAGTTAGGAAAAAGAAAAGGAAAAAAAATCTGTTTGTGTTTCTCCAAAATTTTTACTACAGAATTCCTTTTTTTCTGCTAACTAACATCAAGCTGTTAATACTGTCTGACAGTCTCTTTCAATTCTAAAATCCTGCCTTTCTTCTCTCCTGCTGCCTGAGATCAAGCCTTTCCTATCTTCCTCTGTTTCCTCTGTCTTGGGCCAGCAGCAGCTCTGTTCCCACCAAATCCTGTTGGCCAACAGCATCATACTGTTAACCTGGGATCTGTGGAAACGTTCTTCTGGACAAGCAACATATTTGATTTGGCAAAGATTTTACATCAGATGCCTTTCTCAGTTGGAGTAAAACAGCTTGGTGAAATTCTTCAAAAAGGCTTGATAAAATACTTTATTTAAATCTTTAAGCCACGGTTTATCTCTGTGCAATTTTCCTTTTTTATATTTGAAGCTTAACTGTGCCGTGTGGCGTGCATAAGATTGAAACTGACCCACATGAGGACTGCCCCAGGAAAGGAAGACCAAGAGTCACCTCTGCTGCTGAAGATATCCTCAGAAATCACAACTGTATTTAATATTTAATTGTAATTAACTGCATGATTGTTAAATTACCTTTAAATCTTTAAAATAATCACAGATTATTATTATTATTTTCTTTTAATCTGTCCTAAATGTACGTTAACAGGGTGATCTTTAAATTTCATTTAAGGACACCGTGAGGGACTTCAACTGCATCCTGCATCACTAAATACACCTCTGCTTTCAGCTTTAACTTTTGTGTTTGTTTATTAACTGTGTGTAAATGTGCATATACGTCTGTGCACTGTCAGGCACAGGGAGAGAAAGGCCATGACCAATAGTCCACTTAAACTGCTGTTCTAATTTAGAACTGATTTACATGTGCAAACACACACAGAGAGACCTTGATTCATGAGCACAGCTGCTTCTGCATACTGCATCTCATTAAGGGGAATCCAACCTTAATAGCTCTTAGAAAAAAGACAAAAAGCGGTGGAGAAAATCATGCATAGAAGTGATAAAAAAGAAGGATGCAGGGAAAGAGAGAAAAATTAAAATGAAACCTTTTAAGAAGAAAACAGATTGAAAACAGTTTAAACAAGGCAATTAAAAGCAGAAAACAGTGCAGAGAATATGAAAAGACAGTGAGTAAAGAGAATGATAGATAGCTGAAGGGCACAAAGTCAAAGACATAAAGAAATTGGAGGATTATTTTGACACTGATGACCAAAGACTAGATTGTTTCCAGCCTTCAGTTTAAAAAGTTGCATCCTTGTGGTTAAAATCAAAGGGTTTACTGTTTGTGTTGACAGCTTCGGGGATAAAAAAGAGAAATAAGTCCCTGTGCAATTTTCAAAATCAAATAGCAAATTTCCAGCATATATGCTTGCACACTAAATATGTACTTTCATGTTTCAATCATAACACAATGTTGAGGGTTTTTGACACCCCTGACTAGAAGACTTAATACTTATTACAGAAATAGCAGAATGATTTTTAAAGCATTTTCAGTTCTTAAATACAAAACTGAAGGCAGAGAGACCCAACCCCCCCCAGCAACTTTTAAAAACTATTTAAAATTATTTCTATTTGTCAAACACAAATTGAAACTTTAAAATAGGGAACTATGTAGAAAATGGCTGTAACAGTTAATTACAACTGAGAGGCAATATCGAATCAAATGTTTTACTCATAGAGTCTGGTAAGACTAGACATACAGGGATAGAGCTGGATCCAAAACGTTGTGCTTGAACATATCAGTTTCTAAGCTAATTACCTTGAATAAAACTGGAATGTTATTGTCATTGCAAACCAGCTAAGATCCCAGTAAATGAAACTAATGAGGCCTGGTCTGAAATAATCAAAGGTAAAAAAAACAAAAAAAAAAAACAGGTAAAGATGTCAGCAAAAACAGAATAGAATAGAAAATAACAGAAATATTCTTTTTGTCTGTCATTGGGTAAATTTACAAATAAAACAATTAATTAAAATAAAATACCAAATGTAGTAAAACAGTAACTGCTTTATAAAAGCAGCAATCTGGAGATAATAGAAGAACATGATGCCAAAATATATTTTAACCAATTTGGTGCAAATAGAAATAAACCCCCCAAAAGTATACCATACATGATTCATCAAATTAACTGGGGAAAAAGAATGTTTGTTTGTTTTGAATGTCAGTTTGACTACTTAGGCCTCCTTTAGTAAAAAAAAAAAAAAATCCATTTTACATGCATTCATGTGGTGAAGCATAATATGAAAATTCACAAGAAAATGTGAAAAATTTCTTCTAAACAATAATTCAGAAAGTGGCAGAAGATTTGCAAGTTATCGATGTAATATAGACAGAAAAATGGCTGGAAAAAAAAAACAAGGTGAAGTTATTAGTTCATAAAAATTGTAAATTGCAAGATAATGACTTCACGGGGGACTGATGGATGGGCCATGCTGGATTACCATCCATCACTTCAACTTTTAGTTTTATTGAAGTGTAACTTTTAGTAGACGAGGATGAAGCAGAATGAGAAGTCTAGGATAATATGACAATGACACAACTTTAAAGTTTCCCTTAAGTGGTGCTGAAATAATTTCATACCAAAATATGTGAATACAACTGAGACAAATGGAAGGGGAAGTTGTCATAAGGTGAAAAAAGTACTATAACTCAATAAATAAGCTGTAAGTTCTTACATAGATAATGCAATCTCCATCTATTTTAATGCAAATAAATTTAACATCAGGCAAGGGGTGGTTCTAAATCAGTTAGCTAGCACAAGCTAAGTTATTATCTTCGAGGTATAACTCCTTGTTATAGTCATATTATGAGATTCCGTCTTTGCTTATGTTTCTTGTTTTCATACTATCTAGTGAACGTAGTCTTGTTTTTGGTTACTTTTGCTTTATTTCTATCTTAGTTATTTCCCCTCCTGTTTCCTTTGTCTCTTTCCTGTGTTCTGTCCTTTTGTACTTCCTTGTGAAGTCAGTCTTGTCTTCCTAGTCGTGTCCCTGTTTCTGAGTGGTCTGTGGGTCCTGTCTCTGTGGTTGCCTGGCTTCCCTGTTTAGTTCTGTCACAGGCTGTTTTAGCTACTTCCTGTTTTACTTTGTTAGGTCCTTGAGCCATGTATGTCATTTTCAGTTTACGTTCTTTAATTCTGTTCAACCATGTTCCCCACCTGTTGCCTGTTCCCTTATATGATCCCTTTGCTCTTTGTCGCAGTCTCCCTCATTATTCCCAAGCCCTCATGTCTTCCTAGTGTTCTGGTTCCCCATGACGTAGTAAATTCAGAGTTCCTAGCATTCCTAGTTTATTTTCTTTTTCATTTTCCTATGGGTTTGTATATTTTATCATGTTCAAAATAAAGATTAAATTCACATTTGTGCTCTGAGAGTTAGTTTTGAGTTCCAGCAAAAAAAACCCAGTATTTTCGAGCATGTCCCTGAGCCAGGAATCACCCAGCACTGATATGACAATAGTAATTATAAGAAAGCTCTCTATATTTAACACTAATGTGTGAATAAAATATGCTATTATTGCATGATTGTCATGGAAGCATGGCAAGTATAACGTAGCTAAAGAGCAAAGATCACATTGAAATGAAATAATTAACTTGTTCACATATCTGTCTTGAACTTGCACCTATTATAATAAAATGCTTTTCCAGGAGTCTTGAACTGTGTAATGCCAAAGAAGCCTGACATGGCAAAAAAGTGATCTGTTTCTACAGTTGGCGTGGTCCTGTGTAACAGCCATGTTTGCTAATGTTTTGGTCCCAGCTGCCTAGCAACAGTAATGGCTATTAGCCATGGAAAGGAATATGAGACCAAATCCAATCAGATCAGGTCATTACCGAAAGATCAGATGGGGAAGACTTGATGAAGAGAAGTAAGACAGAGAGGGAAAGGCATAATGACATGAAAAAAAAGGAAAACAGAAGAAAAGAATGAGAGGGGGAAATGACTAGGAAGTGAGATTAGAGGATTACAAGCTTATGTTCACATCAATGTCAAAAATAGCCTCTGCAATAAAAGTAAGTATCAGTTGAAAATGTGTAGAAATGTGTATGTGGGTTAAATTTTCAAAGGCTGCCACAGATATAATCCAGCATTTATATCTTCAGTAAGAAAAAAAGCACAGATGGGGCAAGCCACTGCTGTACAGTGTGTGTGTGTGTTTATGTCCACAATGTGTGTGACAAAGAGCGCATTTTGTATCCGTGTGTGCAAGTGGTTTGCATCTGCCACTGTGTGTGTGTAGTTCTCCAGGAAAAAGCACATTTATAGGCTCCAAAATGTGGAACTGATACCAATCATCTGCAGGCAGAGAGCAGGAGGAGAGACAGAGGAAGGAAGAAAAGAAAAAGAAAATGGGCATGTGGAAGAAAACAAAACAGATAGGAAATGTCCTGAGCTAGAGAGAAAAAACACTTTTGACTTTTACCCTCCTTTATTAAAAATGTCCTCCAACTGCCACTGCACACAAAGAATGGCAATACAACAGGAGGCACAAATATAGCCTTGGGCCAGACATTTCCATTACAATGTGACTCACAAAATTCATTAGTTGAAAAAGACTGCAATACAAAAGATTTCCTTTAGTGGAAAACCACAAAAAAAGCATTTGAAATGTTAAAAACAAACAAACAAACAAACAATTTCCAACCAAGAAATAACCATGTTTACAGTGTGGTATACAAAAGAGTTTGGGACTATATACTTATATTTCTGATTTGTTACAATTGTAGAAAAAGTGTCCTGAATAAAACCAGTTTCCATTTTAACACTGAAGTTGCAATTTTGTGATTAAAGTTTAAATTAAATTATGAGGAAAACAAATGTGGAGATAACAGTTGTCGATTCAAGCCAAACAACTGCCACGGCTGCCATACACTCTACAAACTATGCGGATGAGATAGTGAAGCAAACTGATTAGCTGTGTCATCGTGTTTTGTGATACAACAAACATTCTGTTATGAAAAGGATGCATTGTCAATATTCTTGCATCCGTCCATTTGCACAAATCTGGCCCAAGTTTGTATTTTTTTTCCTTCTGACCAAATGCAGCTTTCTGCACCATCTTTTCGATGTCCTTACACTTATCACCACATTGTGTTTATGTACTAAAAGAAAAACAATTTCCTCGTAACTAAAACCAATTATGGAGTACATTCTCAGAATAATCAACACTGTTTTTTTTTCTCAGCTGTCCCCTAATACTCCTTCAAACAAACAACCAAGAACAGGAAGAAGACAAAAACAAAGCTGGGATATGTACCATGCATAAAAGATGACACAAGGAAGGGAAAAATAAGCAGAATCCAATAAACCAACAAATACACTAAGAAAGGTGATGATAAATAGACAGCAGGAGGAATAAAAATGTATATCACAAAGAGTGAAGAGTCCTATCTCCTAGCTGGTGAAACCCTGTTAGACAGTACATCAAACACCCCTTCATAAAAACGTATGTTCCTGCGCGAGTGAGTGAGAGACTGTAAAGATTGTGTGGGAAAGGGTGTAACATCTTACTGCGTCTGTGTGAAACACAGATGTGTGTGTGTGTGCGCGCTTGTGTGTCACTTACAGACAAACAGAGCCAACACAGTAAATGTGACTGGAGAGCAGCGATATTTATTTTGCTGCTACTTGAGGACACAACAATTTGACGCTCAAATTCTCACACGGCTATAAAGACCATTAATAGACCGAAGTAACTAAAGCCATTGCACCTGCGAAAGCAACAAAAGCATGAACTGAGTATTCCCATTATATCCCTCTACTCAAAATTCAAGCCAACTGCTGTTTAGTTGGACACTTCACTGGATTAATGTATCTGTATTACACCACTGCTTCTGTTCACCATTATGTTTGCACTGGTCTTGTCAGCCTACTGGAGGATTCTCTCTTTTTCTTTTTTTTATCATATCATAGTAAGGACCTGTCCTAGCAGGATACACACACATTTAAAACATAATAATAGCAAGATTTATGTGAAGTAACTTTAGGGACTTGATATTATGCCTGCTGGCTGACTGCGTTTCTTGACACAAGATCTGTGAAAAATGCCTTTTCAGTCACTGATTTACCAGTGAAAGAGTGACTTCAAACTGAAGTAGCTCATTATTAGTAAAGTGGTATGACAATTGGTATGACAACAACAACAACAACAAGGTCAGTAGATCTGACATCTGGACTATACAGAGCTTGTCCTTTGGAAAGCACTGACAAATTTATTCCCAGTCACTGCAAATCTCTAGGTTACAACATAACAAGTCTCTTCAATCACACAAAAATTTGGTGAAAATTTTTTTGTCTATATTCATTGCAGGAATTCAACATGGTACTCCAAGTTCTTGTATGCATCCCTGAAAACATCAGGGCATGACAGATGGTGTCCTCCCGCATCTGAACTAGAGCACTGAACTCTTGGACGGTTTCAGTCCAATGTGGTGGTGTTGGATGGTTTTTAGGTTAGGCAAGTGTGGGGCTAGTCAAAGTTATCAATCCTATGATTCTCCAGGAACTGCCTGTATACTCTCACCACATGACCACAAATTATATATACATATAAATAGTTTGTTCCTCTAGGACAGGGGTCCCGAACTCCAGGCCTCGAGGGCCGGTGTCCTGCAGGTTTTAGATCTCACCCTGTGTAAACACACCTAAAACACATGATAAGTTCATCACCAGACCTCTGGAGAACTTTAAGACATGTTCAGGAGGTCATTTAGCCATTTAAATCAACTGTGTTGGATCAAGGACACAGCTAAAACCAGCAGGACACCGGCCCTCGAGGCCTGGAGTTCGAGACCTGCCCTAGGATTAGCTACTTGCTTTCTTCTATTGGTACTCAAGCATTGGTCAGGCAAACTCACGTACTCCCCATTTAACTAAAGTAACCTCAAGCAGTCCAGCATTACATGAGGAAATAAATATTTCTCATATGTTATTTTCATATTTCTGTTTAATAAAAACAAAAACACATTTGTTCCTAAAGTGGAATTGGTGCATTTAATTTATCTGAATTAGTATTTTTTTTAACTTTGATGTAAAGATTTTCTTAAACACTTGTAAATATTTAAATGTATGTATATTAATGTACATTTTGTGCCGTTCCATCATTTCCTGCATTTGTGTTTTTCAGTGCATAGTGTGTTATGTGTGGGCCAAATGACGCAGCTCCCACATGTTCCAGATTAACCCAGTGCGCTGCTTTTCCAGGTAAGGATTAACCTAACTACAAATGTGGATTAAGCACATATGAAACCACACACTGTTGCATGAAAGACTGAGACAAACACAGAGATAGCATCCAGTGAGACACGCGATAGAAAATGTGCAATGTAAAGATTAAAGGGGAAAAAAGAGAACGCACGACAATGGTATATACAGTTTTTCTTTCAGTGTCATGATAATTCCTATTGACATTTTGCAGAGGCCGTCTCTCCATCAAAATGCATTTTATGGTTCTACAAAATATCCCTCCCTTATTGCCCATCTTTCTCACACCAATTTATGCCTTCATAAAAGCAGACTTTCTTGTAATTACTTTCCTTTATGGAAAAGGTAATCTGTCCTCACACTGTTTTATTAGACCGGAAGCCTAAGAGGGCTTTTTCTGCTTCATCTTTCTTCACTGAGTAATTCCAAGCACTAAAGAGAAATATTGCTTCAGTTTTAAAGACACATTCATTTACAGACACATTCAAAAATCTTGAACCCTACAGTATTCCACTGCAAATGCTTTATTATAGGCCTTTGCAGTCAGCCAGCTTCCTCCTCAGCACATCAACTATGTCAAGTCTTCAATTCATATTCAAGATGAAAACTGAAACTTGAACTTTATCCTGCCTACTAGGTTTCTCTTTCTCAGCTGTTTGTCGGCAGCTAATTGTCTGCCTGCCACTCTGTAGACTGTTTTCACTCTCGCTTAAATGTCTCTCCTCTGTCGACTTTTTCATCATCCTCTGTGGCTCTCCGCAATGTTGCTTCCCTTTAAATTGGAAGATTTATCAAAACGCCTTTGAATGGGGATTACTGGCACTAGCATCAAATTTCTCGGAGCAGAAAAAAAGATGTCTTCACAAAGTTGCCCAAATCGAAGCTGATGCTAGTAGGAATCTGTTCCACAGCAGAGCAAAATTGATTCTTTACATGTCTTTTTACAAACACTGCAAAAGCATTTTCTGAACGGTCATTGAGAGCCGATGAGTTTCACACTTCTTAAATTCCATGCGTGCAGTTCCTCACACTCTGTTTAGATGTGCAAAATTCATAATGCATAATAACAAGTATAATGGAGATTACTAACTGAGCCCCTGCGCCCATCTGCAGTAACTAAATTGTTGTTGTTATTCCCCTTATTGTTGTCATTAGTAGTAGTACTTTTCTGAAAACACAATATTCAGATGAACAAGTAGTATTTGTATGAATTGTGCTTAAATACAACACAGTAGACCATAAGCTACTGGTCAATTCGATTTATCGAACACTTCAAACTATTTATTAAGTGTAAAAACAAAACTGCAAACTCACAAGTTGACACATGGGATATGTCAGCAAAATCAAATTTATCTTGTGTGCTAAGCATACAATATATTTCAGCAGTGTGTGCTGAGTGCTGAAGCAGGCATTAGAAAAGTCATTAACAAATGGTTACTAAAATAACCATTCCCATCTGTTGATCCTATCTTCTCCTTTCCATTTATTTAGTTAATCTTTTCCTGTGCCCCTTTTGATTTTCCACCCTTCCCCGACCCTATCTTGCTAACCATTTCTTCAAGAGACGAGCAAAAGGACCAGTTTGGTTCCAGAAATTCGCATCTCTATTCCTTAATTAGCTTGTGGGGGATCTAAGGGGATTTCCATATGAGCAGTGCTCTAGACACTCTTAAGGCAGAACCCTTTCTCTAACCAGCTAAAAGTGGATGCAAATTATAACACAGAACTGACTTAAGGCTGCCAATCTTTAAACTGCATGACACCCTTGTCATTCCACTACACTTTTTGTTTACACATCTCAATAGACATGAAACAGCAAAGCAAAAGTAAAAGAGTCAGTCAGTTCATGTGATTTAGATTTAATGTAGGTGGACTTGAATCCACAATCACAAAAAATCAGGACATCACCTTTTAGGTCAAGAATTTATGACATTTTAGGAATCCAAGTCAATGTCAACTACTTAACAGCTAAGCTGGAGATGTGAGCTTTGTGGTCTCTGTTTTCCAGGATTGTAGTAGAGGCTAAAAGTATTTTAACAAAGCTGAACACTTGTCAAGTTGTGTAATACTGTTTTTGCATGCATAACTATGCTTGTTAGCTTGCTCTGACATAGGCTCCCTCCCACTCTCTGTTTCACACATTGAGGAAGTTTAGCCTATAGAAGGTTTTTGTGAGTTCATCCCAAATCCTGTTATTCCAGAATCAACATATATGGTTCTGTTCCCAGAATGAGGGGAAAGAGAGGTTATTATCTCTCTTTTCACTCATTGCATGCCATCTCTTAAACATTGCAAGATGAATGAGATTTGATGTAGCCTTATTTCCTGCAAACAGCTCTCTTTTTTTATACAGGTAGCAACAGAATGATACAAAGTCTCTCACACCTGCTGTAATAAACCCCGAAAACTAAATCAAAGAATTACTGTTTTGCAAAATTAAGGAAGAGGGGTTGTTCCAGAGCAAGAATGGGTTTGAATTCGCTGGCCATTTGGGATTTGGGGTCTTTCTAGGTAGCCTTTGCATGTTGTCCCTGCCTGTGTGGGATCCCTCCAGGTACTCCAACTTCTTAATAACAACAAAAGAAAAACATGTTAGTCTAATTGGTCTGTTGTAGCAATCTCTGGCAATTGCTGGGAGGGGGGGGGGATTATCTCTGTTAATAGGTTTATGGTGGTACTGAGCTGGTACCCCCTGTTGCAAAACAGAAGTGGAGGCTGCTCCCAAGGCTAAACAGCTGGGCAGTTTCCAGGACTTGGGCATGCTGAAATGTTCAGAAGCCAAGCTGTAAACAAAAGGAACCCTAACAAATGGCAGACTTAACACATTGTCAAGGGCTGACAGGCTGGCAACAGGACTGGGGAAACCAGAAAGCCACACCAATGTGACTCCCCTGCTCCTTCTTCTCAAGGAAGGGCTAACAAATCCAAAAGAAGGTACAGGGCTCTTACTTATATCCCTAACCTAAACATAAATACTGTTTGGTAATTTTTTTTTTGAAAAGATAATGGAGAAAGAGATTGGCAGAACGATTTGGAAGAGTTGGCTGGATTTTTGCAAAACAAATTACTGTCAGTGGACAGTGGGTGTCAATGCGCAATACAGGATGTGTGTCGCATCCCAAGACACAATAAAACAACTAATCAAATTTGTTTCACTAAGAAACTCACTTTTAGAAAACTTGATCTTGACCTTGAGGTCAAGGTCAGAGATTAAAACTTATTTGCAATTTTTAGTAGATGCACCTATGGTATCACTTTGAAAATCCTACATGACTTGAGTTATTTCATTCACAAGACTTTCAGAAAAGTTCTCTACTTGACTTTGTTTTTAAGTTATAGCATTCAAAAACTTAGGTTTCTTCGGCACCCACCTACCCACCCCCGTGGGGTGATGATAATACCTTGTGTGGAAAACTTGAGATTTTAAGATATATTCATACAGTGTGATTTTGTTAAATTTCATGGCGTCACTGTGATGCTCTATTTCAAAAATAAAGAATGTGTTTTACAGCTCAGTGCCCCTTCATATCAAATATTACTCAATATAGACTTTTTTTTCTCTCTCCAAGGTCAACTATGACCTTGGATGCTAACCATGAAGGTGAAGGTCAAATGCTTAGCTAACGTAGGTACTCATGTCCTCCAAGGTCTAGTTTTTAACTTTGAAGATCAATAAAGTTGCGGGTAACAAAATCTTTTCTGATGTTTTCACATTTTGTGTGACTTTGAACCAATTTCCATCCAAATTAAATCAACTTGAGCTGTTATTGTTATCTACTGTCACACAAAATGTTATAATCTTGAACTGTGAACTTAAAGTCAAATACATGAGTCGCAATTTAAGGACAAACAGGCTTTCCAACGGTATAACATTTATTGCCAAAAATATTGTGACACACAAAAAGACCAAATGCAAATTTCGTTATGCTAAGTTTATTACTGCTGGCAGTGAGAGAAAAGACATTGATTCTCCGGGTTTAGTTGAATTCCCATGTGTGTCTGAGATAACACAAAGAAGACAGATGAATAATGAATAGAATCCATGACTGTCTTTGTTTAAATAATTAGTCTTTATACTAAATCTCAATATATAGCAGATAAATGATATTAGCTGTTATATGACTGTTAGTCTATACTTGTTCCAGTTGATGTGCGTTACAAAATATTGTAATAACAGGCCATTTCTGACAAGCATACTGTTCTGACTATGGTTACAATTCCCTTCAAGCATAAAACAGCTTGTGTCTTTGATTACTGCTCCAAGTCTTGTTACCATGGAGTGAAACCAACCCACAGGCTGTCAAGCAGCACAAAATAGGCAATCAAGATGGTTAAAGGGTGAAAGAAAACAATCACACAGGGGGGGAGGAAGCCTTAGCAGTGAGCACCATACAGTCAACACAATGCAACAACTGCAACATTGCAACAATTATTTGATTAAGGTGACGATTATTTAGTTTAATCTTAATGAATGGGCTTGAAAAAGAAAAGAAAAGCATTTAAAGTAAAAATTTCAAAACGCGTACCTTCGATAAACATGGGTAAGTCTGTTAGACTGGAGTTTTGATGACACCACATCATAAATTTATTTATTTTTAACCATGACCACCTACCTAGTGTTTGTACCGCTTTTGGTGCCAAAACAGCCCTTACCTGCCGAGGCATATACAGGTATATTATGGTATAAGGCACCAGGAGATTAACGGATTTTCTCTGGCTATTTAATTGTCCTGAAATCATTGAAAGGAACCTGATGTGGTATCCCACTCCTTTGATTCTCATTTGTGTAGAGATGTCTTAGGGCTAAACCTGATGGCTAAACCTATGGTTAAACCAGCTGCACTGTGTTGACAGAGGCTGATATTTTCTCCGGTTGTCATTCGCATTCGCTTTTGTATTTTTTGGTGAAGGAGACCCCTTCCCAGATGATAAAACATGGATATGATCCTCCATAACTTGAGTCTGAAGGTGCAATTTCCTTCTGATGTGCAAATGCCTAGGATTTCTCGTCTTCTCTGCTTTTGTCTCTAGTGACATACATAGGGAGCAATTAGGCTAGAACGGTGATGTACATCTCAGCCTTTGTATGCACCATAGAGGGCCAACGTGGCAGCTTCCACTAATAAAGCATCTACTCCTATGTATTTTTAAAGAATTATGTTTATTAGAATACATGTTTGAAGACATAATTACATACTAATGAATGCGTTTATGAGTCTGTTTATTTCATATGACTCATTTCTCCAAACAGCTATGTCAGTGGTAGGGTCAGAGGGAAAGGCTGACATTTTTTTACTTTGCTAATCACAGTGTTGCTCTGAAGGAGCCTCTTTGAGAAAGCAGTGGGTGACTTGTAGGCAAGCTCTTGCAGTGACAGGAAATTACACCCATGCCATTCCATATAACTCTGAGAGTACCATAGTGCTTAGGTACAACTGCAAATTATTACCTCTGACAGATCCGAGAAAAGACCCCAGTTTCTGCGACCTGCCTTTTAGAAAGACACTTTGTATTAAGTCTATTTTATGTAATGTTCAATACATTTATTCTTTTTCAAGGAAGCAAATTTTCAGTGTTATCACAAAGACCTTATTGTTATGGTTTTGCTACTACTAGGTAGTACTTGGGCAAGTCTTTAGAAAAGCTGAAAAAAAGGACAGACTTCAGGTGTCCTTTGATGGACTTGAAATCTTTGTTAAATTATCAGAAGACTGTGAGGGCAGCAAAAACAAAGTATTTTCTCTAAGATCCTGTTTAACTGTCACAGACCTTGTATTTTATTTAGCATTATTAACTTTGTTCTTTCTCTACTGCTGCTCCTCTTGTAGCATGGAAATCAATGTGTGAAAACGTATTCTTCATTAACAGTATCGCAGATATCAAGACTCATATTATCCCTCCTTCTACTGACCCATATACATACACCAACTTATGTTGCTTTTGATCGCTTCGAGGCCGTGTCCTTTAACTACTAAATGAAGTCGTCAGCCACTTGAAACCGACATGATGTACGTTGACATTGTTCCATCTCGCCTAGTGAAGGATGGTTGTGACACTGTGGGAATGAGTGTGCTGGCTAATAGCAGTCTTCATTCTGGTGTTGTCCCTGGTGATTTTAAACACACTGCGGTGCAATCAAATAAAAATCGAGAACCTGGATGCAACTGTTTTATCCAACTTCAGACTGACTGCTAAATTTCCTTTTCTTTCTAAAGTCCTGGAGAAGGTTGTCCTTCAGCTTCAGTCCTTTCTAGATCAACTTGGCACTAAAGTATTTCAGTCTGGTTTTAAAGCACACCACACTGAAACTGCTCTTAAAAGTTTAAAAAAAAACTTTTAACTTTTACTGATTTGGGAGATTCTGTTGTTTTAATACTGTTAGACCCCAGCGCTGCCTTTGATGCCATAGATCATAGTATTCACTCTCAGCTGGAGCACTGTGTCAGAATCAAAGGGGCTGCACTCGAATAGTTTCAGTCTTACCTGTCCAACAGAAGTTTTTTCTGTTAGACTGGGGGATACATCTTTCACATCTCTGTCACTTTCTTGTTGGATCCCCCAGGGGTCCATTCTTGGATCAGACCTCTTTTCAATTCAAATGTTCCCTTTTGGGTTCGATTTTCAAAAAAAAGAAAAAAAAAGCTTCTCATTTGATTGTTTTGCAGATGCAGATGACTGCCACTGAAATGTATACCTGAGTCCTCTGGGGGTGTTACTAAACTGTCTGGAGAATTTTAAGGCATGAAATAGTTTACATTTTCTTAACTTAAATGAACATAAAACGGAGGTTATTGTGTTCGGTCCATGTGACCTCTACAAACCCTTTCGAGATTTGTTAGAAAACACCCTGAAACTTAGAAGTGTTTTTTTTTTTTTTTTTTAACTTGACTATTTGTAATAGTCTTTATTCAAGTGTCAGTCTGTCATTGCTTAGCCAACTGCAGCTGGTCCAAAACGCTG
>VUQR01024923.1:15739-56367 GCA_015108515.1 Hemichromis elongatus | reverse complement strand
GTCTTCATTTTTTTCCTAACTTGACTATTTGTAATAGTCTTTATTCAAGTGTCAGTCTGTCATTGCTTAGCCAACTGCAGCTGGTCCAAAACGCTGCAGAGGTGTTACTAACTGGCACATGCAAGTGAGACCACACTGCCGCTTCACATAAGGACCTCCCCAACATTAGACATTTGAAAATCCACTTTTATTCTATGGCTTTTAAATCCGAGTCAGTTCTGACTATTTGTTATTTCTTACTCAAGAAACACATTGAGAAAACCTTTCCTAAATTCTGACATGTTGTCTTTTTTTTAAATCTAATTTGAGTATTTTAGATGTAAAGCACTTTGGTCAAAAGCTGTTGTTTTAAATGTGCTATATTTATAAATTTGACTTTGACTTTTAATACATGAGCAGTTATTAAAAGCTCATTCATTTTACTTTCATTTTGCTACTTTAAGATGAGAGAAGGAAAAATCCTCTTTTTGTCTTTACTGCTCTATGCATTTACTTTGTTCACATTCCTTTTAACTTTATTCCTTTAGTTCACCTTTCTTTAAACACTCTGAGTGTTGCTACATTACACTCCCAGTGTGTCACTCCTTACTTTTACTAACTATCATACCATTCCCTCTCCATCTGTCTCTTATTCTCCTCTTCTGCTCAGTTAAGAAATACTGTAGTGGGGCCTAAAATACCAGCACTCCTGTCAAGACGGGAGAAGATGCACTGCTGTAAGTTGCATCAGTGTGAAATATCTCCACCACTTCAACTGTATATACCAAGCTCTGTCAAGCCCTTCACAAAACCCATTCCTCGCTCTTCCTTTCTTCAGCTACGACTCTTTAGTTCCTATTCTACATCTTTTATCTTTCTCAGAGTAATCTTACATCTTTATCCCTGGTCTCTCTATGTGCAGGAACATGGAATAAAGGGTAACGACCGTCACACTGATTAGTTCTGACTGATTTATTTACATCTTAACCTAAAACGATGTCTCTTCTACCACAGAGTTAATAAACAGTCAAGTTTTTTCCATCCATTTGCTTCCGCTTATCCTTTTCAGGGTCGCTGTAGCCTATCCCAGCTGTCATAGGGCAAGAGGCAGGGTACACCCTGGACAGGTCGCCAGTCTGTCGCAGGGCTAACACACAGGGACAGACATTCACACCTATGGGCAATTTAGATTTTTCACTTAACCTATCCCCACAAAGTGCATGTCTTTGGACTGTGGGAGGAAGCCAGAGTACCCGGAGAGAACCCACGCAAACACGGGGTGAACATGCAAACTCCACACAGAAAGACCCTGGTCTGATGGTGGAATTGAACTCAGGACCTTCTTGCTGTGTGGTAGCCGTGCTAAATATCGCTTATCAATAATATATCAAATTTTTGTATACATTTTCAATCATTTTGTTTTTGTAATGTAAAAATATCAGTAAGAAGTTAAAGCGTTAACTTCGGAAACTTCCTGCAAAAAAAGATTTTGCTTTCTTTGTTTCTTTTCGCTTTGAATAGAAACAAAGATGTGGGGTGACTGCAACATCAACAGCGACATCAGCAGCAGTTCTTTCAGAGCAGCACATTGAGAGCCATTGTGGATTATCTGACAAGGGTATAGTGTGGAATTTTACACCCTTTGGAAGAGAAGGTGAAGACCAGGAGAAAATTCAACAGAGGAAAACCAATCATTTGAAGTTTGTATTAGGTGAAGAACAGCAAATGGACCTTACAAGACTAACCAGTTTTTACTTTAGGAATAGCGCCGTAAATGTGGGAATATTCTAAAATTGTTGTCCAAAAAAAAAATAAAAAATCAGTAACTAATTCTGAGGGAGGAATAGGGACATTCACAATCTGCTGCAGGCACAACAAGTACATGTTACATCTGCAAGGAAAGTATGCTAAGATCAATCTTTACTCCAGCTCGGCACTAAATATCTGTGAGCAGGTGGTGATGAAAGTATTACTGAGGTAATTTTCTTTGAATTTGTGTGAACCTGTTGTGAGATGCCAGTGGCAAACCAGCCAGTTCTGGTGTTTTTCTGGGGACTGTCAGATGATTTGCATGGTGCTGGACTAAAAGCCTGGCAGTGTTTGCTCTGTTCCTCCTAGCACAAAGACATTGGTCCTGAGGCTCAGTTGATGCCTTTCTGCAGTCCTGTCCTGCTATTCCTCATGTAATAGCCTATGCCCTGGTATCTTTACCACACTGTGAGACTTTTCTTGGAGACACAAACCCTTCCTGCAACCGCATCTATAGACCTGCCATCCTGGTAGAGCTTGAAACATGCTGTGTAGACCAGTGCCCTAAATTTAGGGCAATCACTAGATGTTTTTAACCCTGTTTCTTTTATGGATCATTAAAAGGCATTTGAGCTGATCTGATCCTTTGAACACAATTGTTTAGGAGTTGTCATTGTGCTTTGTCATTCATTCACATTGTAGTTTTAAGTGAGAAATTATTGTTCTTGCAGCAGCAGTGGATTTTATTATTCTTTAAAATGTTTTTAACAAAACTGTTTTTTTAAGAGTTTCCACAAAGGGGGAAATATATTATCCACAGTCCATGGAAAAGTGCCAAGAAACTGCACTAAGTGATAACATCCAGCAATAGTAAGTAATAAGTAAATTTAAGATGAAAAGAGATAACAAATACTTGAATCTATTTCTCCACCTTATGTGGTTTGAATCTATGCTTCCCATCATTCTCCCTTTCAGACTCTCATTTGTGAAACCCACCTCATTTCCCATATTCAGCTCTGACACTGAGAGCTTCAGCCAAGTCTCAGTCTTCATCTTTACCAACACCAGCGCTTAGACTACGGGGGGTCCTAACCTATCATCACTGGAATTCCATTCTGCCATGATGGATCGTCGAAGTCTAGTCGCCAAATACATTCATTTGTCAGTAAATCATGTGCAGTTTTTCCAGGTGTTCTTCTCTCACTGAAATTTGTTGGCAAAGTTGAACAAATTTAGGTAGGAAAATATCAGTTTTTGCATAAAATACTCATATGCACAATTCAAATTTCGCACAGATTTGTGCATATGGACATCTAGTAGATTAGGGCCATTATTGTAGCTGCTAACACAAATCACCTATCCTGATCCCAGCAGCTAATCAATCATGCTGCTAGCTCTGGCTATGCTTTTCAATTCAATTTCCCACTAATGAATCCATTTCGACTTTTCTTTGAACTAATCTGAAGGTTTACTGAGCACTTACCGCATCAATGCTCTACTGCTGGAAACACGATGCATGATAATGCATATCTTTTTCATTGTCTGGTTGGCTATGTTCTTTCATTGCTGTGGCCAAACAGAAAACATCACATACTTAAGATATTCACAGGAAAAAGTGTAATGGTTCGTTATAGCACTTTTATCAGTTTTTCATCAATGTTAAACATCAATGGGAAATGTCAGAGTTTTGCCGTCGGGCTCTTGGAAAGAATGGTGCTTAAATCCAGATTAATCATTTTGAACTGATATTCCACAATTATACAAATATAAATCCATCATTTAGGAGGCAGAGATGCCATTTCTCTGCTAAAAATTGCCTCAGAGCAAAATGCAATGCAGACATGGTGCATGCTGCATTTGAGAATGTTTAGCAAAAGCAGCAAGAAGGTAATTTCCCGACTTTCATCATTGTTGTTAATATGTTTTGATGAGGAAATGTTCAACATTGTAGGAAATTGTGCCTTTTTTCCTCCAGGAACTGCCTGTATACTCTTTCCACATGAGGCAAAACATTATAGCTTGACTGTCCATCACTGCTTTTGTTACATGCTGAAGATCAGGACAGGTCTGCTGGGCTGGGGTCGGCATGCACTGAGCTTTAACATCACTGTGGGTTCTTGGCTAGCTTTACAAACATCTGCACAGTCAGCCTAAGTTCTGTTATAGCAATACAATGAATTTGTTTCAGTCTTGGACACATTTTTCACTTCATCATTGTTCCCTTGTTTCTTTGTGCAGTAAAGATAAAGTAATGTAAAAGTAATGTAAAAGCAGCATTTTTTATCTGCCTGGCACATAGAACTGTAATTACTGAATTTAGTACAGTAATGTGTTACATTACTGCTTTAAAAAAATGTAATGTTTACAATCACGCATTACTTTAACATTATAAGTCAGAAAAGATGAGGGGGAAAAATATCAGTGGCCTTCATCTGCATTTAGTGGTTCTCCTTGGTGCCTCTGTTGTACTTGTTTTTAATTATATTAGAATCAAAAGAGCTGAGATTGTTTAATAAAACCCTGTGCTACTTAACTCACCCCATCAATATCCCAGAAATTGTACTGAATTTTCGTCCTAGCCACTTGCTCTACAATCCGATATTTTCAGCTGTAATTCACATATGACTTTACTGATATATCATCAACTGGTCTCATATATAGTAGTAAATAAACATATGAACCTTCTCTCACCCCCAACTGGTCGTGGCCAATGGCTGCCCCTCCCTGAGACTGATTCTGCTGGAGGTTTCCTCTTGTTAAAAGGGAGTTTTTCTTTCCCACTCTCACCAAAGTACTTGCACATAGGGAGTCATATGATTGTTGGCTTTTTCTCTGTATGTGTTATTGTAGGGTCTACCTTACACTATAAAGCGCCCTCAGGCGATCGTTGTTGTTATTTGGCGCTATATAAATAAAATTTTATTGAATTGAACATTTAAAACCCCTGCTTTACCCCATAAATATTGGGTTGCCATAAAACTAAGCTACATTCTCCCTTATGATTTGTAACACAGGCTCATGTTTATATCCATTAAATTATTTTGCCATTTATGTTATTGCTGCGATCAACAAATCTAATACATACCTGTAGTAAACGATTATGGTTATCACTATAGTAGAAACTGAGATTAACACTGTTTGAGAATAGTGAACGTGGACCCAAATGCAGATTTGTGGGACAGATAAGGTTAAGATAAGGTTACTTTATTTATACCGATAGATAAATTTGCTTTACAGAAAAATTATAGCATTTGGCATCCCTTAACAAACACACACCTATAATGACACCTGACAAAACACCTATTTAGTAATAAACTAAATAGGCCGATTTCCATCTTCTACACTGATGTTATCCTGTTTATGTTGTCTTTATTTTAAACAGTACATAAGTATAAACCTCGGCTTCTCCCCAAACTAACCAATCGCATTCATGCCTCGTTTATACTACAATATAAACAACTTTGTTCACTAGGGAGTGGCACCCTTTTCTGTCTGCATTTTTAGGTGTGCTCATAAATGAATGAGTTTGTGTCTGTAAGCCTTAATAGGATGTAGTGCCTCCAATAAAGAAAACTAATCAGCAATCTGAAGTTTACCCTTTGCTTTGATGCTAAATTTTGTGCTGCTGAAAACAAGATGATATGATGTAGATATTAATACCTAATGTTAATAATAAGTTAGTAATGTCAGTGCCTTAGAAGTTTCCTCATCCAGGTACATTTGTCCTGCAGGTAAAAAAGTTACATTTCTTTTTTTCACATCAGAGTTTGTTGAAGTAGTTCGATGAAAGACTCCCACTAGCTATTTGCCCCTAAAAGATTTAATGGTGATGACTGGAGCAGGCACTGCTAAATGTCTAGATAAAGTATTTTTATTCGACCTGAGTGGAGCATCTCGGTAAAAGCACCGCCTCTCTATTTCATATAGCATCTATTATTAAGCTAAACCATCACCTGTATCTACACAAGGTATTTTTTTCTACCTAAACCTATGAAAGTTGTTTTGTTGCCTAAACCTAACCAAATACCAAGTGTTAAAAAACACACTTAAAGTAAAAAATTACACACATTTTGTATGTTCCCTCTGACAGAGAACAGTAGACCTCTGCCCTTCCAGTAATCCAAATTTCATAGATAGTATTTAAACACTGATAATGAGAATACTGTATTGTGCAGTTCATGCAATACACTGTATATATACTGTACAGTCTCCAACTATAAACATCTTGGTCCTCTGATTCAGGTCTAAGAAATCTGCTCTTCCCACACAGCACTAAGGTACATAGCAAGGAGAGTTTAGCTGGAAATATGAGACCTTTGCATTCCAGACTGTGTGTAGTTAATCATCGCACTTAAACTTTTGCAGTTTAGAGATTACACATTTTTCTGTTTCTTTGTTGTAAGGAAACAAGTTATACATCAAGTATTTATTATTTCAGGAATAGCTGCAAATGGAAATTCTCCTTGGGGATGAAGCAATGACAGAAGTGTTCGAGCCAGCCGGTGAGTCTAAGCAAAGATTGCCAGATTGCCTTAGTGTAGGTATACATTTGCAACTTTCTCTCCTACAGTCTACAGTGTCTCCTCCCACTTGTTCTGCCTTACAAACAAAGACAAACACTTACTTCAAGGGTGTCTCCCAATGGAAAACTGAGCTTTGAATGTTCTCGTTCTCTGTCTAATACAAACACAAACAAATACATCCCAATACATACTCGATCTCAATTTGTTAACCTATAACTGAACTTACCAGTCCTCTTCTTCTCACTCACAACCTCGCTATGACCTTAAAATAATCTTCTACACAGCAACACACAAACACATGTGCATACTTCAGCAGCACGCAGACGCACACTCTGTGCTATTTTAAATTCCCACACTGGGTCTGTAATGATCTGGCAGGCACTGCATGCTCTGAATCCTTTAATAGTCCATTACTTAACACAGTCTCAGTGGAGTACTCTGTGTTCACGTGCTCGGTTGAAGTGCTTAAAAAAAAAAAGCCAAGTTTACCACGAACACATTTAGTTGTAAATACGTGTATATAATCTATTCATTTGTAGTTTTAAATAAACAGTTTATTTTTTTCTCCAATTTGTATATTTTGTGACACTAGAAATCCATCATTTAACTAACTACAAGAGAGTGTTAAAGTTTCACTGCTATACATTTAGTGTGAATTTGAAGGTTTTCTAAAATGTAGCATATACCTTTGTGACTTTCGGAAGAGCCCAACTAAAATTAAGCATTGCTTTTTATGTCATGTCGCCTGATGAGAATAGGAAAGTTAAGAAACAAATAAATACATACGTATATACCACTATCTGCTGGTTGGGTGGATCACTGCTTTGAGTGAAGTTCTGTCCACATATTATGGGTACTTTACTTTCTTATCCATCAGTCTTTATCTGATTATCTCAAATTCCTTCTGCAGCAGGACAACGAGGTCAAGTGCAATACCAACTATACTAAAAATAACCAGTTCTGCAGAAGGTGGTGATGTTCCCAAAAGCCTCGATCTAACATCATCGACACTTTGAAATATATGCTTGTACTATAGAGCACATTAGCTCCAGTTCCTCTCCAATTCATCCAACTAGCTACTAATGCCCAGTAGAACAGGGATATAAATATAAAATTAATAATAACATAGCATCCCATAGTGTAATGGTCAAAATTTGTTTTGTGAATAATGTTAATATGGCTTAGTTTTTATTGCACTTGTGTGTTACATCTCCATCCATACTAAAGGCAGAATGGCTGCAACCTTATATAAAGGCATAAAGCAGTGAAATGGCTTATATCCATGGAAAACCTGGCAATGAAATCTATATCCATGATTTTCAGAATAAGCTTATTACATCTATCAGTACTCAGAAACACATTTTGATTAGGGACAAAGCTAATGATTTTTATTTTTTATACTCAAGGAGCCTAACTATAGGGTCTGGTGGTAGATCCATATTTCGTGACAGCCAAGATTGCCTTAGATTGGTTATGAGTTTGACTTAATTAACAGAAGCAGATTCTTCATACAAAGTGAAAATCTAAGCTTAGACTGTACTTTCCTAAAATGTCAGTTCTCTGTGTGACTTCAGTAAAAAATGAAGGCTTACTTACAAAAGGCTTGCGGCACATTTGAACCGAAGTGCTTCTTTGATACTAAGTGTTTATTGTTTAAGAGATTTCATATTTTTTATGCAGGTAGCATTGTTTCTTACAGCATTGGTGTCTGTGTATATCGCGCGCGTGTGTGTGTGTGCACGCGGACACAAAGATGCATGAGTAGTTGTTAAGCTAGCCCCACTGAGTCGAGGTATTCCCTGGACAACTGCAGTTTCTTTTGGAGCCACATCCAGGCTGCAAGACCTATATTACTGAGGCAGACACACTGCAATAGGGTAGAGATGCTCAGGCAGTCACTAAAATACACGCAGATACAAACAAGGAAGTTTATTTCTGCTGTCATGAGCACATAACAAGCCATGAAGACAAAAGGAAAACACATTACAATAGCTGAGTTGTAATATTGGATTAGGTTAGCATATGAGTATAAATAGAGAGAACAGAACACACACTGGCATGGCTGCAAGGATGTGTGAATGAGTCTCACAAGAAGCAAGGTACAGTGCAAATGCTTCCAATAAGAAATGTTGTCTGTCAGCAACCACAAGCAAACAATCACATCAAACTATCACTATCCTCCTGAAATCTCCCTCTCTCAGACAGATTATCACAAACCATATCTGTCACAGGAAGGAACCCTGAACTCAGGGGACAGGAAATGAAGAAGTAATTTATCCTGTCAGGGATAAACTAGGAGAGATCTCCTGGGGAGATCAGAGGATAAGGAGGTGAGTGCGTATCTGTGACTTTTCGGGATGTCATGTGACAGAAAAAGTGTGATTGTTTGGTTTAATATAAAACACGCAAATCTATTTATAAAAAACAAACTCTACCCATTTCTGCCCTGACTGTTTACCCCCTTACTTGAACTGGGTAGTGGATGGTTTTTGCATAGTAAACCTGCCAGCATCAAGTATGCACTGGAGACATCTGGCTTCTTTTGGTATTTGTTGACAAAAAGTAAAAGGATATGCATCCATTCTCTTTTGTCTTCCACTTATCCTCTTTCAGAGTCACAGAGGTGGGGCCGAAGTCTATCCTAGGCAGGGTACACGCTGAACAGGTAGCCAGTCTGACACAGTTTAGAGTTTACAATTAACCTATCCCCACTAACTGCATGACTTTGGACTGTGGGGGGAAACCGGAGAACTCACACAAACATGAAACACAGAAAGACTGATGGTGAAATTTAACTCAGGAACTTCTTGCCGTGAGGGAACAGCGCTAACCATCGTACCTCTGTGCTGCCCAACAATATGCAGTTATCCATAAATGCACAAGTAGACAAGGATTAAGGAGAAGGCACTCAAGTATTTCAGCCATTTAGAGGTTAAAGTCAGTAATGCAGTAAAGGCTACTAGCAGTTTACTGTAAAAACCAAGCATGTCTACTGAAAGTTCTGCATGCATTGCTTAAAGTAGAGATTATGTTGTTGTTTTTTTTAAGTTACACCCCAATGCAGATATATATTTTTTAAAAGCACTCCCCTCACCTACTAGTAATTGCAGTAATGACCTTGTGGAACTTGGGGAGCATCTCTAGTGATCCACTAAATTGTTTGGCAAGTGTTAAACAAAATAGGCTAATTAATGATTTAGAATAAAAAAAAAGCTTACTAATTTAATTTTTTATACTTTTTCAACTACTGGTAAATGGCTTATTCTGCTACTTATTTTGAACTTCTTATACACCAGGTGCTGACAGGCAGATACCTGACTGGGACCTTAATAGCAGCACCTTCGAGCATGGACACTGCTACAGCAGTCAGTTGGTGTCTGTTCCAATCATGGCATGTTTGACTGATCTGAACAGGGCTTGTATCATAGGGCAACTTCGGCTGGTGTTCTGCAAAACCAAGTTGGAGCATTATTTGTGGTAAGCCCTAGTACCATCTCTGAAGGCCAAGTTACATAGAACAGAGGAACTCAGAGACAGGCCATGAAATGAGTGTCCCAAAAAGACAACACTACAAAAAGACAGTTTCCTCACCCTGTAAGCACTTAGGAACTATAGACAGTCTTCTATACATTTGCAGTCAAGGTTTGCAGGAATATATGGCTGACGACTCTACCTAAAAAATCTGGAGCACACTAAACACAGCCAACCTTCAGTCTCATAGGGCTGATGGGAGGCCTGGCATGAGTGCCCCTGACCACCAGGCCTATATGGCAACATGTGCACTGGAACCTGAACATGCAGAGGAATGTTGTGGTGAATGATGAGTCTAGACGCTAGAGTCTGCCTACGGCAATTGGATCATAAAATCAAAATGTGAATAAGATGCGAAGAACTTTATATGGTTATAATAAGGGAACAGCTTTTGGCAGAGGCAGATTGATGCTGTGGTGCAGCATCTCTCACTGGTAAAACAAGACTTGGTAATCAAAAAGTGGAGAGCTATCAATATGAGATTCTTTGACAGGTGGCAATCCCATATCTTCACAGTCTGGGACTGAACTCTATCCACTAAGACAACCACTGGATTACCCTTCCTAAATTCTTGCTGATACCATCTGGGAGGAAGACAGTGACTCTCCATTCTGTATCCCAAAGAGAAGAATCTGCCCTGCATACAGCAGCCTGGGGACCAAAACTAATGGGACAGAACAGGGAGTAGCAGAGGTGAACGGGAAAGTAAAGATGGAGTGAAGTGGAAGGATGAGCGGTAGAAGAAGATAAATAGTAAAGTACCTGCAGGCAAGAGGAGATGGAGGACAGGAGATGACAGTAAAGGGGTAAAATATAAGAATTACATGAAACTAAAAAATTTCTTTCCTGATGAAAATACAGCAAGTGAAAGCATAATTGTATCTAATCATTTAATTCCTCAAAGAGATTTTAACATTCCATAACCCAAGTAAATACAAACTGGAATTTTAATTTAATTTATTGCAGGAAGAAAAGTGAAAGAGCAACTGTCCCCTAAACCTAATAACTGGTTGTGCCAATGTTGGTAAAAAGAACTGCAATTGAGTATTTGTGATAATTGCCAATGAGCCTTTAGGCCCAGAACTTTGCTGAAGTGTTTTCAGCCACATTGGAGGGTTTCAAGGATGAATAGCTTATTTAAGGTCATCTCAAAGCATCTCAATCGGACGTAAGTCTGGCCTTTGACTAGGCCACTCAAAAATCTTCATTAAAAAAAAAGAAGATATTTCTTTAAATATTACACGGGGTTTCTCGGATCACTGTCTAATCCTACTAAATGTACCTTTGCTTCCCCTATTTACTCCCCATAAGGACAGGCTTGGATAAACCTTTCTTATGCAGCGCTTTGGTGGAAAAATGAATTTGCCCTGTCTCCTCCCCCACCACCACCTTTACATTACTTAGAGGTTCACTACCACAGTGCCTCTTTCTGTCTACGTCCCAGTGTTTTTCCTTCAGCAGTCTGTCTGAGAGTCCATTTCTATCACTTACTTTACCCTCCCCCTCCCCCCTCCATCCTTCACCCTTCACATACATATATAAACACACACGAAAATTCAGTTCATGGTCCAGCACTTACAAACACAAAGGAGCATTGCAAGTACAGGCCCAGGGGCTAAAAGCATCCTCTTTGATAGGGAAAGCAAAATAGATGGTGGTGAGTGATGCAGATGTGGCTACTCCAGAACAACACACACGCACACTCTATTTAATCCACAAACACTGATGCACACATACACACAAGTGCTGGCAAATATTAACCAAAAAGTGTTCTTACATCACTAATGGACAACATTAGACCGAGCAGAATATGCAGTAGCCTTGATCACAGTGAGAGGCACCAAAGTAATGTCACCCAGTCATATTTGGCCCCAAAACACTTGATGTCCTTCTAAAAGCCTCGTCGATGAGAGGAGCGTTGTTAATATTTGCATCATTTTCTATTGTTCAAGCCTTCCATTCCATCTAGAAAAATACTGGCAGAGGCGAGTGGTACCCCTCAGCTTCCTAATAACCACACTGATAGTATCACTTTCAAAATTCTATGTCGTCTTGTTCTCAAGTTATCACATTCAGAAGTCTTTGTGCTTTCAGAGATGCTCTTCTGCATAGCTTGTTTGTAACCAGTGGATATTTGAGTTACTGTTGGCTTCCTATCACCTTGAAGTAGTCAGGCTATACTCTTCTGAAATCATCAGCAATGCCACATTCAATCATCTTTCCTCCTTTTGATGTTCAGTTTGAAATTCAGCACTCTGTTTTGACCACTAGGGTTGTGCGATATGTAAAAATTTTCCAACCGACAATCGTAAGTCCGATAATCAACGACAAGCGATATATTCGGACTTTTTGATGGGCGGAGCAATGTAATCATGCACGGACTGATTAGCGTATTTACAAAACAGTAGAATTGCCAAAAAATTATAAAGCCAATTTGTGATTTCTTTGGCTTTACACAGAATAAAAGAGGTAAACCTAAGGATGTAACCAAAGCGGTGTGCTGCTTGTGCAGACGTATAGTGCGAGCAAAGGACTCAAACACAACTAAGTTGCATGAGCACGTACGTGTCTACCATCCAAAGGTTTTTTTTTCTGTTATGAGTTTGAATAAATGAATCGCATCTGGGCCCACTCTGAGGAGGGTGAATTTGCTCGCAGATGAAAGAGGATGCTGTTAAAACAGCGCTATTTTTTTCTGTTGACTGCTTCTATTAGCTCCATCATTATTAGCAAACTTAATCATGGGCAAATAAATAAAACACACTTGTAAAAACAATCTATTCGTCCAATCGCCCAACCCTATTGACCACGTCTACATGCTTCAAGCTGCTGATGGTACAAAAGGTTGATTAGTATTTTGGATTACTGTGATGAGCAGTGGAGCAATTGTACTTAATAAGTGGTTTCTGAATGTATGTAGAGTGATTTTGCCAGACTATACAGTAGCTGGTGATATGTTCTCAGACTGTGTATACTGTTTTCTATTGCTTTTCTCCACTGCAGCAATTCTATATTTTTTTTACATAATCCTTCACATTTCATTTTTGTTTCTGAAAACAGTTTTACTCTACATTAGGCCTACATTTTTGCAGAACTCATTCCAACATCAGTAAGGTTTTGAGAAAAAAAAAACATTTTGATGAAATCTTTACAGGGTCTTCAAAGGGTGGTTAAAGATTTTTATTCATAAAATTGCAGGAGTGATTGAGTGACTATTCCTGTTCTTATAAATGTGATCAGTTAGCTGATATGGTTAGAATGCCTCCTGGGTGCCGCCTTTGGAGGTTTTCTGGGCATGTTTAACTGGGAGGAAAGAGACACTGGCCTTGGGATACCCCAGGATGAACTAGAAAACATGCCTGGCCGTAAGATCGCCTGGCATATACTAATACAGCTGCAACCTGAATTCAGATAAGAGTAAGACAATGGACAGATGGACTAAAAATGTTGCTCTCTTCTATTTTCATTAAATCTATTTAATTAAATATAGGGCTCACAAGAACAACTAAATGGTACAAAACACCCCAGCTTTTTTAAAATAGTGCATAGCATCTTAACTTTAGAGTGAAAGTTAATTGTTGCATACCAGCTAGTACCTAGTCCAAGCATGTCCAGTTTATGAAGACAGAAAAAGTTTATCTTTGAAGCGATTATTTATAACAGCACACACTGTATGAACAGTAATATGAAGTGGCTTCTCTCTATTTGAAGTGACCTTCAAAAAAAATTGCAAGAAAGTAATGAAGATGTTGTCAAAGGGTATTGGTGAGGTGGTTAGGACACACAAACAGACACAAAGTGAAAGAAGGGTGCATGTAGGAGGATTTATGCTCTTTGCCAATTAAGGGTACACTGCGAGGGCTTTTGAGTTATGCCCTGGGACCACACTGGAGCCTTAGACTATACATTATTAACTCTCATGCTGTAAAATCGATTCAGATCCCCAAAGAGTACAAAATACAATAGGACATAGAGATGCAGTGCAATGCCGAGGCGTATTTCCATTTAAACATGCAGCCCACTTAGTTTGAATCATGTTCACATTGTTTTAGTATTAACTGAATTGGTTAAGTCATGTGATTGTTAAAGAGCAGTAGAAGAAGAGGAAAAAACTATGAAGCCCCATAACTGTGATGTTAATGGTGGCAGTTCAAGTCGATAATAGAACAGAAAAGAATAGAATTCAACTTTATTGTCATTGCACATGTCACAAGTACAGGCAACGAAATGCAGTTTGCATCCATCCAGAAGTACTTCAGCCATAGTATAGATATATTACAAATATATATTAACAATAATATAGATATATTACAGAATGGGGTCTATTGGGTATGAGGGTACTACAGGGATCTATTATAGGTATGAGGGTACAAAAAAATGGGTCTATTGTGGGTAGTTACAATGTACACGGTATGAGATATGTTGTGAATACGCTATAACTAGGTATGTACAGTCTGTAGTGAGTGTACAAGCTATGTACAGGCTATGAACAGGAATATAAATATAAAAAAACTATACAGAATATGAAACTATAAAATCCAATTATCAAAACTTTAACATTTAAAGTTAGGTATGCTGAATGTTGTAAAGATGATTATATGTGAACAGATCACTACTGAGATGTTTCTGCATTTTATTTTCTAATTACAGTCAAAGTCAAAGTGGTTGACTGCTGTACATCTGTGGTTACAATCCAAAAATGAACTCCTTATCAGTGCATTGTAACTTGTCAGGGTACAAATATTGTAGATATTCACATGTTGGGTGTGGCATTATTAATGAGAGACAATATATCTTATTAATTATAGTTCAGCTTTTCATTTTTTGGGAGTATAGACTATTTTCAAGATGAACGCATGAATGACTTATGTTACTCACTGGTTTGGCCCTCACAATCACATTTTTTTGTTTGTTAAAATGGGTGGAACTGTTAAGCTAATGCAAGTGCTAGCTTAACAGTTTGGAATGCGTAGTATTATTCACTGAAATTTGGCTAGCTAAAACAGTGTTAAAATGAAATATAATTACTAAAAATGTTTCTCTTAACATCCCAGCTAAAGTTGAAAAAATGTCTACCAGCAGCTAAACAGAAACAGTGGCAGCATACTTTACCAACTGTATTTGATCAGCAACACAAATATGGTGCCAGTCACCAAAAACATAATCACTAACTCAGAAAACCTAGCTGATCTTTTTGGTTAGTGTTTTGGTTTTCTGCCCCAAGATTAACTTGGTTGTATCGCACACATACAAACACATACGTCAGATTAATGTTTCTGTATATTTGTATTAAATCAGAGAATATACGACCAGTCAACAAAAGTTTTGTTTCTGTATGAGATGCTCTTTGAAAGGAATATATTTATCGTCAAAGTTTTCAATAAAAAATGAAAATGCCTTTACTCTCGGCGTAGTTGGCATGTGGTGAGAAATGAGGATCCCAATGCAGACTCAGAAAGCAGGGAAGATGTAACATAAAGTGCTCTGTTAATATTGATTACTGAAGTGATCCGAAATGAAATAGTCCACAAGGCCAATACAAACAGACTCAAGCATAACGGGGAACTCACAAGAAGAGGTAAACAGAGCTCTGACAGATCTTTATCAGAACTCTGACAGAAACTGGGACGATATACACATAAATACATAGCGAGGACAATCAAAGGAGAAGAAAAGAGATAAGGAACAAAGAGCAGGTGACACTAATAATACAAAGAAAGTAAACTCAATACAAAACATAAGACACTTGGAGTTAGAAAGTAAAACAGAAAGTTACTTAACTGTAAAGACAGAGACCTAACAAGAAAGGCAAGAAAGCTAGACTTCCTGACCCTGGTTCTGCCGTAGGTTTCTTCCTGGTAAAAGGGAGTTTTTCCTTCCCACTGTCACAAAGATCATAGGGGGTCATATGATTGTTGGGTTTTTCTCTGTATGTATTATTGTAGTGCCAAATTACATTATGTTGCAATTAAGAATTATGTGATGTTTCTTTCCATTAGTCACCCCACGATGCTTTATATTTCCATGTGATGCCGTAGTCCTCTATGCACCTCGCTGTCCCCCAGCTCTGCATTTCCCTACACATATACATGTGAAAAAAGACTTACTGCTAACACCTCACTTCGAATATTATTAACACTCAAAAATAATATGGTGGGGATGATGATATTCTTTCCAAAGTGAGCTCAAGTAGCTGGTTTTTAAAAGTATGTCAGTGTGTGTGTGTGTGTGTGTGTGTGTGTGTGTGTGTGTGTGTGTGTGTGTGTGTTTGTGCAGCTTCCCAGGCACCAGGTACACATTTGATTTTGCAACACTTGGTCAGCTCAGCTCCACTCACCTCATTATCCTCTTTGGACAAGGACAGACATAATCTCCTTCTCAGTTTCTCCCATCACCTCCTCTCTATCTTTTTTTCTCCCTCTGTCCCCCTCTTGCATCATCTTTCTCTCCTCTTGTTTTTTTAACCTTTCTACCTGCGTCCTATTTTTGTCCCCTCTGTTGTCTCCCACTTTCTCGCTCTATTCCTCCTTTAGACGTCACACACTTTTTTCTTTTTGTCTCACTGTTTTAAGCATGCTGTCTACACTCTGTTTCACTGCCTGTAGATTGATTAATGTAGTCTGTGTAGTCTGCTGTTTGGTGACAGAACCCAATCATTATGCTTGGTTTTGTTGGGTTAGGGGCAAGGAGTGGTGATGCTGTGTTGGGGTAGTTGCAAACGTCACCATCTAGCCTTCCAATAAACTGCAGGGCATGATTCTTCTTCTGTCACTCTGCCTAATCTCCCTCTGTCATGTCATGAGGACCCAGTATGAATGAGCAAAGCTTAAAAGAAGCATATGTGTTGAGAACAAGAAATTGGAGATTTTTTATTTTTTTTCCCCTTAACATGACAACTTCTCATCAACCAGGAAGGATACAGCTTCCAAATGGAGCCAATCAGTATCTAACTGTCACCTTATTTTATAACAAATCCAAACAAAAGAGGGAAAGAAAAAAATACTATTCACTTGTTTCCATAATGCAAAAAAGGATGAATGTGAGAAGTTAGACACCAATACGTTAATCAGAAATGCATGAAGTGTTTTCATTAGGCAATAAATGAGCTTCCTCATTGCAGACTAAATTGGCAGTATTTCAGGAAACTCATCCGCCAAGAAAGTGCAACAAATTAACCATTTTATTACATGCCACTTAGTTTTTCAAAGACCAAGCTGACTATTTTTCAAAAAAGAAAGAGAGAGAAAGAGAATACAGAATTTAACTTGTGCTTTTAAATCTTACAAGTAAACATTTTTGTAAAAAGAAATCTTAGAAAAAGTCTGTCTCCCAGAAGAACAACTGATGCCTAGAAGCTAAAATGTTCTTCCAAGGTACAAATTGGCTTAATTACATTCAAAAGCAGGTTTTTAGAGAAAAACTTCTCCACAAACAATCAGGTGATCAATCCTCTGAGACAGGATTAATCAGCGTATTAAGCAGCTATTTTTGCAATCAAATAAATTTGAATTCTTCTTTAGGCTAGCAAGGCAAAAATCTCTATTTTCAAATCAACAGCTTGTACGAGCCTTTGGACCTTGGACATCTGACTGGACATTGGAGCAAACAGTTAATGACTTAATGGCACTATCTGTACTCCACAGTTCAGTGTCTCTCTCCCATTTGATTGTGGCTTAGTTGTCTCTTTAAAGCGTTGCTAGTATCTTCCACACTTTGTTCTGTCTCCTTTGTTCCCTTATCAAAGCTCTGCAGCCTAGGTACCTAGTGCCTTCAGCCCTTTTAGGCCCCCTTGCATACAGTGTGAGAGACACATATACAACAACAAATACGGCACAAGTCCCACTAACTGCACAAGACATGCAGGAGCTTAGGTTAACTGGTGACTCTAATTGCCCATAGCTGTGAATGTGAGGCGTGAATGATTGTCTGTCTATCTACGTTAGCCCTGCAACAGACTGGTAACCTATCCAGCTGCATCTCACCCTACAGAAAAACAAAACTAACCACCAAAGAAAGTAAAAACAAAATAGCTGATATAGGTAAGATTACATCGATATTCACCTGAATATCAGTTATTATTCATTTTCAATTAATTGCCCATCTCTAGAAAGGCATATGTGGGGAGAGGAAGAAAAGTTAAGAGGTGAAGGTTTGGATTCCTCCTCTTGTTTCTAGTTGCTGGGGGATTAACCAGCTGTCTGAATAGTGCAACACAAAGCAGATGGATGGAGGTCCAGCCAGCCAAGCAGAGCAATGGAAAAAAATAGAGCCATTAACAGCTTAGGAGTTATCTGTGTGTGTGTGTGTAAGTCTATGTAAGAGGACAGGGCTGGGTGTCAAGGACCATAAACTCTATGTGCAAGAGTATGTGTGTGAACAAGGAGCCTTTCGCATCTGCGCTATGGAAATATTTCAATTGCCACATGCCATGTGACAAGTGAACAACTTTGACACAGATTCAATGGTAGTCCTACTTTTGTTCTGCAGCATCAATAACACTGAATGTTAAAGAGGCCTGATACAATTAGCAACCTCGACAATGACATTTGTGTCTTTATTTGCAGTGAAACTCTTCCACGCTAAAAAAAATGTTAGCATGCAGTTGTGAGGGTGAATGCAACAAACAAGTTCATAATTACACATATAGAAGACTGACCAGCTGATCACCAATCAATTTAAGTTATTAATGAACTGTAATGACTGACTACAATTACTTTTTTCTTTTTACCAGCATTAAAAGGGTTTGATGACATGCTTTGGATTGACCAATATTTACAATTACGGTAAAGGCCGAGTTACTTAGTGCAAACTAGGAAGCACTTTAGTTTTAGAATTGTAGATTCTAGCCTTCGAGAGCCAATTGTAAACAACTGCAGATTTCAAGTTCAAACAACTGTATGTAACTACAGGTTATTAAATATGACAACAAGTTTTGGAAGAAAACCCAAACTATCACCTTCAGACGAGAGGAAGTAGGTTAAAAAACCCAAGTCTGATATGGACTACAAACTGCTGGAACATCACCATCGCTGGCCACAGTGAAGCACTTCTTAAATCACCAAAGGCTAAGAAGGGGCCAACCAAGAAAGAAGTCCCTGATTCAACATAAAAAATGCCTTCTTGAGAAATGGTTTAGGGTCAAATGAGACAAAGACTGGGCTATTTGGCAACAATGGCAAGAGGTGTGTTTGGGAGATTATAAGGTCGGCTTTCCCCACATGAAAGCACTTTTTTTCTAAGCGCTATCTACCTAAAATTCACACACATTCATACTCTCATCAGCGAGCAATTTGGAGGGATCTTCCCTGAGGATATTTGGCATGCAAGGATTTAAATGTCAACCTTTCAATTAATAGATGACCTGCTCTGCCACCTAAGATACAGCCACCCCAAGCTTTTCAAGCATGATGACTGAAGCATCACACTCTGAGGCTGTTTTACTGCCACTGGTGGTGTAATGAACTGCTAGTGTGTTCTTTAATATTGCTGTTATTGGCTGCACCCATTAGACTCTTCTGTCACTCTAGACCCCAGGGGATGCAACAGGTACACTGCACAAAGTAAATAAAACAATGAACAAGGAAGAATTCTTCAAAATTCTTCAACTTCACCTCAAATCAACAGCTAGACAATTGAAATTGGGTCACAATTGGGTGTTCCAACAGAACAATGATCCCAAGCATCCAAACTGGCTAACATTATGAAAATTTGATCATTTGTGTTTGGTAGCTACCAAAGGCAGAAGTGTAACTTGTTAAGGGGTAATTAACTAAAAAGTATTAGGAGTGTATGCATATATTTATGTATAATTTTAACCCTGTGGGGGTAAGCAAAAATGTAAAATAAACTGAAACTTTTGAATGCAACTTGGCATGAACATTTGTATTCAAAACATATAGTGAGGGATATCATTATTTGATCTCTTTCTGAACTGAAAAATAAACAGTCTCTAACTTTTATGGGAAGTTTCATTTTAATGGAGAGAGAGAATATCAATCATAAATATAGCACAAAACATTACATAAAAGTTATGAATTGACTTGATTGTGATCAAAAAAGCAAAACCTTGATTAGTTAGTGGATAAACATTATCGGTAAGCACAGCTTTAAGACATCTTTTATAGAATTTTACCAGATTGCATACAACAGGAGGGATTTTGGCCACTCCTCTTTACTGAAACACTCTTAGCTGCGCTGCGAGGCAACTTAAAGAATTTAGCTTCCTCCAAAGATTTTCTATAGGACTGAGTTCTGGAGACTGGTTAGGCCACTCCATTACATTAATGAGCTTATTTATATACCCCTTTGTTGATTAGGGTCATTATAATGCTGGGAAACTCGTGTTTAGTGGTTTGGCTTGGAGAAACATGGCCCCAGTTCTCTTTTGAGTTTTGGGCTTATCCACTGCCTTTCTAATGGTCACTATCGCCTCATGAGGCAAGCTCTCGCATGAAGGTCCAGGCCGAGGGTGATTGTTGGTAATTTTATATTTTTTGCATTTCCGAATAATGCACCAATGGTTGTCACATTCTCAGCAAGAACACTGATGGTCCTATAACACGTTCCAGGTCTACAATCTTGTCCCTAATGTTCTTTGACATTAAGGTTGGAATGAAAGAAACTGATTCTGCAGACACATGCGCTTTACACACATAACAAGTTTAGATAGAAAATAATTGATTAATGACTGACTATTTGTAATCTACGTGCCACACAGGCACACAGCCAATCTGTGGGAGCCAGAATTGTGGCAGGGTTGTAGGAGTCAAATACTTATTTCATTTAGTGACATATAAATCAATTCATAACTTTTATATAATAGATGTTTGGTTGATATTTATCCCTTTCCATTAAAATGAAACTGATTCAGCAGGGAATAAAATAATTGTTACCCAAATTGTACATTGTTTGCAATAAATTTAGCATAGCTGCAAGTGGCTTGTGTAATCCATTCATACATGGCATCTTCTTATCATTCTTGATACTTTCATCATGCCAGTTTTATTCTTCTTTTTTGGGACTCTACTATAAACCATAAAAACTAAGCAAGAGGGGGAAAAATTACTAAAATACTTACAGTGTGGTAATGAACTCGCAGTCATAACCCTGACTTGCTCCTAATGAATGAAGCATTACCCTTCTATTTACAACAATCTTAAAAGAGAGTCTATACACAAATTTACAAAACCACAAAATCGGGGTAATCCACACTAACACACAAGCACAAACAGAGAGGTCAGGGAAAGTGTTTATATTTAAATTCTATCTGTGCTATAAAAACTAAGCAGAAATGCTACATTTGTTCAATGACACAGGTGCAGGATAACTTCCAGTTTACTAAAACGCCAACTACTGTGATTCACACACACAAAAATATGCTCTTATACAATGTCTTGCATACAACCCAAGTTAATACCTCTCATAAGAATAAAGCCACATTTTTATTGAATGTGTCTTTATTCTTATGCGCGGAGGTGGAAAGATTGGAAAGTACTTTGTTATATCGAATCATCCATCCATTTTTTTCCCCAGCTGATCCAATTTAGAGTCACAGAGGGTTGGAGCGTATTTGTAAATGGATTTGTTCTTAATGGGGTTTTCTACTCTATCTGTGCACTCACTATACAAATATATAACTTTTCTCATTCATCCATTCACATGGGCACTTTTTTTTCTATGCTTAAGTGATTTCTATCACTTTTTCCACATTTCAGTGGATGAACCGGGATGAAGCTTGCTGTTAGTACCTTGCCAAGGATTTTTGGCAAGACAGGAGCATCAGGGATCGAACCACCAACTTTCCGATTAGTAGATGACCGCTTTACCTCCTGAAGAAAGCATGCTATAGAAAAATTAGTCCATTTACCATTACCATCACCCTAATAAATTTACAACTACTCTTGTTCTTACATACAGTGTATGTTTAAAATATGTTGCTAATCTTTTGCTAATCCTAATCTATTTTTATACATTTTTCTCGGACTTGAGAATGATAGGACAATATGATATGTGATGCAAAGCTTTCTAATGCAGTTTGTGATTTGTAATACTAGACTAAATAAAATAAGTATTTTGTCCTCAGGTGAAGATTAATAATTAGATGTCCCTCCCTACCAAATACATAGTAGTCTGAGTGCTGTTCTCAACAATTCGGTGACTGGTCACAACCTCGCTCTCTCTCTTTCCTTTTATCACAAGATGATGGATCCATTACCAAACACTGCTCCTGGATGTTATCATAGGCACATGAAATGGATCTCAAGTCTTTCAGCTCCAAGCAAATGACTTGCAAGCTAATAAGCCTCACCTAAAACGACAGGACTCAGGTGGAGCCATAGTATCGCTAAACTCTCCCCTGATCCCTGCAACATTTACACTGAAAAGCAAGAAGTGCATGTTGTTTGTTCACTGGTCAATACGGTTCACCTTAATCCATCAAACCTAACCCTAAACCTAACCTCTTAACAAAAGGGAATTTTAACAGTAAAACGTAACAGTGTGCCGTAACGACAAATCATGTTTAGGTTGAATGCTGATCTGGTATTGTAAAAAATGTATCAAGGAGTCTTGCCATTTTAAAATTGACCCAATCTTACACGCTCAGCTTACACGTTCAGCTTGAGGCTTTACAGCTTCACTAACCAGTGGCTGAGGTCTAAATGGCTCTGTCCATCTTTTAAATACAGTCTACAGTTTTAACTTAGCCTCTCTACTATATCTCAGTGTGTGTCATGGATACATGTTACTTGTGTATATTTAAGTCTGCTTTCACTTCTAGTTAAATATGGCATCCCTATAATATGCCTGTACCTCTGAAATACCATGTATCCCTCACATATAACGAGTCCCTGTAGTATTAAACTGGCTGCTCAGAGATTTAGAAATCGATTTAGCTACAATAAATAAAAATAATAATTCTGCCTAGTATAATTTCAAAATGCTTCTTTGGTGAAGATTTCATCTGAATTACCGCATATAAAGGCTAATCACACACGAGATTAACCCAGGGAAGTAGAGGTGGACGATACTATAGGCGAGACAAGACATACACACACGCACATACACACAGTTGAGTCTAGATATCCTCAGTTGCTAAGGGTTTCCAGTTTGCCCCCCATCCTCATTTAATTAAATTACGTGTTATGAATCTGTGCTCCAGAATACAATTACGTCGTATTATAGTATTAACAGACCACTTAACAATAATCCCTAGCAAACACAAGCCATGCATGCGCAGATACGCAGACACATAATGCTGAGGAATGTCGTATCTCTTGGACACCACCGCCTGTTGTTACATAGAGTTTACTACTCATCAGTATGAAGACAGCGAGCAGCAAAAAACCAGCAAACTCTGCGGAATACCAATCTCTCATCAAGAAGCGTGCACAGTGCCTAGCGTGCACCCAGTGCTCGGTTGACAGGCACGTCTGGGGGACTTCTTTCAATAAAACACATTTGCACCTAAACGGTAGGACGACACCTCTTTAAGTGTCCGGTGCCAATGTCCAACCTGCCTCACCCATCCCCACGGCGCCTCTTACCTGAAAACGACACATTTTAGTCCGTCGTCATCTTAGCAGCTCTTAATCCCGTTGAGGCAACCGGGGATGAGCCGCTGTGTAGCTCAGCACAGCTGAACAGGTGAAAGGCGGAGGTCCTCTTTAAATTTCCCAAACCGCTTAACCGAGCCTGTTATTATCCAGGTGCCCGTGTAATCACCTCTGACGTAGGTGTGCCAGCATGTGCCTCTTTTTTTTATTATTAGTATTATTCTTTTCTGTGCTGTTAAGCTTTGCAGGAGGACTACAGTGAAGAAGTGCGCGCTAGTGTATATTGTCGATGACAGTCCCGGTGATTTACCCGTTCCTTGACAGCTTCCCCGTGTCACTAAGAGTGGCCGAGACTCCTCCTCTCTCACCGTCTGGCGTGGTCCGGTACATAACTGAGTCTCTTTCTGTCTGCCTCTCTCTCTTCTCTGCTCGTCGGAAGGTATTTTTCCCTAGGAGAATGAGGCTGGAAAACTTAGTTCACCAAGTTGTACCACATAGTGATGGAATGAGGTGTAGGTGAGTAAATTTCACCTGCAGACAACCTTCCAATAGCATGCGTACTGTATGTAGCATGTAAATCTGCTCCCCTTGGCTAAATGCCATGTGAAAGCTGTGTGTATTCCCAAGGTTTCCTATTTCTCACTCATCACATGTTAGACAAAAAAAAAAAAAATATGAGAAATTGCCACTTTATCCACTGCTTCCACTGACATTTTTGTGCGCACCCAAGGGCTAAATATTTGCTCTCTTACTTCCTGAAGAAGTTTTGTTCCAAATGTTGGCTAAACCTAAGATTCAACATTCTGCTAGTGAATTTTAAGTTCCCGGTTTTCGTCTGGATGTCCCGTTTGCAACATTACTCCCAGCCACATAACTGCTTAAGAAGGACTGGATGAACTTGATAGTAAGCCCCAGGCATTAGGTAAGACTCTAAACCTCCGAAATCGCAATCTGATCACACATCTGTGATCTGTATGGAACAGGTCTGTTCCATGAGGGCTCCATCCCACAATCCACAGGATCCAAAGGATTCATTGTCCAAAAAAAAACAACAACTCAAAACACACAGGACACTCCCCTGTTTATGACTTGATGGGGTAAAGTGAGGGAAAGTACTGTACACCTATAAAATTTGGAAATGGAAAAAGTGCCCCTGTCCCTGGCTATAAAATGCCTTCTCCTCTAATTTATAGAGCAAGTTTTAAGCCCTCTGTGAGTGAGGTTTTATATTAGTTAACTGAATGGTCAACTGGTTGGTAGGTAGCTTACTGTCATGATGGATGGTGCCATTTTTTTGCTTAAAAAAACAGAGCATTGCATTACCCTGTTTGCTTTTTGTAAATAATCCCCTTCAGATGGCTGATGGCTTTAATATCAGCCACACTTAGTTTTGATTTATTCTTCACATTCTGTGAGAATAAGTGTACATGTCTTCAAACCGTGGATTATTTCAAAATCCTAATATTAAGTGGTCAATGCCAGGCGTTTTTTGTTCTTTCACAGGCTGACCCACTGCTCCCTCGATTCCTGATTTATGTGTTCACAGCGCTCTGTGACTTTCAATCATGTCGGACTGTTTCTGTAACCAGCCCGGCAGCTTTCCGCATTCTGAAACAGAAATCAAGGAGAGGAAAATTCCACATGAACGAGTTTAATATTGGGAGCTCTAAATGGGATGAATCTTGAAATGAGGTGCAAGTGACACAGTGTTAGGTTATGCAATGGGATGACCTGATCTCTGCACAGCCCTGAAAAGTGTATTTTACTTCCTATGAATAGAATATCAGCTCATTTTGTGGGTCATCTGCTGCATGGGTAATTGACTAAAGGGCTCAGGGTACAATGAACACATTCTAGGCAGAGCAAGAGGAAGAAAAGCACACTGAAAACCTATGAACTTACAAGGAATTATAGGTACACTACTGGTTTTTATTTAGAGGTGTTTATGAGTTAGTCTCTGGCTTTAATGTTTACAATTCATTATTCAGCAAATTGTTTTCTATAGCAGACATATGGGATTACTGTTGGGTGTCAGACCACTGAACAAGATGCGATATAATCATTTATTTTATTTAGTTTGAAATTCTTTTAAAGGAAGATTTTCTTCGCTTCCCATGACTGTCTAAGTAAATAAATGCACAAATAAATAAAAATGAATTAGAGCAGCTGGTAGAACAGACTGCGATCTATGTTAGTAAAACAAGAAAAACCTGCTTTCAAATTTTTTGCTCCATCCATTAAAATCAGCTTTCTTGACATGTCCACTTCCAGCTGTGAAATGAACCTCTACAGTCAGATTCGTTCAAATTTGTTGCTCTCTATTCAGCTTTGGTAAATGGACTCATTCTTACATAGCACGTTTCTACTCTCCTGGAGCACTCAAAGCGCTTTATATAGCATGCCTTATTCACCCATTCATACAAGCATTTTTTTCTATGCTTTTAAGTGCTTTCTATCTACTATTCACACATTCATCAGAGAGCAACTTGGGTTACTATCTTATTTGAAATGGAGGCTGGAGTACCCGGGTATCGAACCACCAACCTTCCAACTACTGATTCGGTCATCCAGAAGTCATCCCCCCATATTCTGTAATGTATTTTCTGACTGATGTCACATATCATGTCTCATTAAAGTGGATCAGTTAGACATACAAACAGGACAAAACTCTACTTTAATTCTTTTAAAGTGCAAAAAATCTGCATAATTCATCATAAAATTGACATAATAATGTCCTGTTTTATTGTAGACACTTTCCAAATACAGCCAGCAATTAACTATAATGCACCCTCTGCATCTCACTCACAATGGGTCTGAAATAAATGAATGAATGATGTGTTTAAAGTGCATACTTTCAGCTGTAATTCGAGGCTTCAACAAATATATCGCATTAACCTTTCAAATATTACAGCTGCTGATTACATAGTCCCTCCACGTTTACTAACTAAACAGTGCTTGACCATTGGCAGCCAGTGACCATAACAGATTTGCATTTATCATTAAATGCTGATTTTCCTCCTTTGAGAGGCTTTGCCAGGCCTTTGATGCAGTTGCTTTTTTTTCTCATTGTTTTTTGTTTCCTATTTTGTTTTCAGCAAGTGAAAAATGAGGTTCCCACCAGCCATCCCTCAGTGTTAGTATTTAGTTTAGTTCATTAAATTTCACACAAATATTTGAATAAATATTAGACTACCAGAGACTGGAGTGGCTGCTCACCAAAGTAGTTTATAGTTAACATTTCTGAATTTATGTTACAGGCTGAAGTTTTATTCGGGTGGATTTACCTATTGATCAACACCAGCGGAAAAAAATTGGGGGCCCCTCCAGTTCAAGAGTGCATCTGTCATTATAAAATAACCAACAGTCTTGGGCTACTATACAATGATCTGTTCATTAATGAATTAAATGAAAAACTGAATAATATATGGCAACCGTTTGGAGAAGTTATAAATCATTTGAGTCACTTTTTGCAGCTCACCAACTCATTCTGTGAAGGGTTCCAACCACCTCGCCCAAGGTTTTCTGTGCTCCCCAAAAAAAAAAAGAAAATTCACAATACCGAGAAGGGAGGACCTGTTCTGTTCTTATTCAGTGGTATAAATTGCTGAAAAGTGGGGCTAAACTTTGTACATCCATAACTCATAACATATTCAATACATTTTGTACAGCATCTTACCTCTTTAACTTTGTCTCAAAACAGCTCAGTCTGAGCTGTACCTCTGATGGACCCCTAATCACTCCCAGTGAAAATCTTAACATCTTCAGCTCTGCCACATATATTATATATTTTATCTGTTTAATACGCAAAACAGTTTCACAGTCTTAGAAAATTGTTCAATACTAGAGCGTTATACAATCTAAAAAAGATGTAACGGCATCATATTGTTACTGACATTTAAGATTCATCTTCTTTATCAGACGTTTTAATCATTCCAACAAGCACTCACTTCAATGAATTTTTTTTTTTTTGTCATTCATTAATGATAAAAGACTACATTTGAAATATAATATAATCCCAGCTTCCTGTTTGGTCAGCTGGGGAATGGGGCTGCAGTCTAACTAAGCTACAGTATCATCCATGCTCTATTACTGAATGGCTATTTGCCAAATCAGTCGTGTGTCGCTGTCTCTAAACAATGTCTGGTAATTTACTGCCCCCATACCTCCTGGAGTCTGACCAACAACTTCTTCATAAAATAGTGCATCCGGTGATTGGCGTAGTCACCTGTCTTGTATTTCCATAAAACAAGGTGTCTCACCACCAGCTCTCTCTCTCCTGTTGCTTCTAATTCAATGTCTTTCATCAAAATATCTAAAGATAATACGAGGCTTCAGCAGTTTGACCGAAGTATCTATTCCTCCACTAAACTGGAGGTAAACTATCCTTTTCGAACATAAAGTTTGTTAGCAAAAGTAGTGTCCATATGAAAACACAGTTTCTGCCCGAAATCAGAAACATTTAGTTCTGGTAGAATTCAACGAATGTGCTGTGGTTAAGCACGTTTAAAATAAAGTATTAAAAATGAACACATTAACTTAATCAAATACAGCTAGAATGTCAATTCTTCCTCTGTTTTCTAAGTGGTATTGGCACGTATGTTTAAAGAAATAAAGCTTAACAATTTAAAAAGGTGTAATAATAGGATACCAATATCACAGAAACAGTTCAAGCAAATGTGATGTGCAAAAGTAAAAACGCCCTCCATCTTTTACTATTAAGCAAGGATCGTTTAGTAAGCAGCTAATATGCTACTTCTATACTATAAATTAAAGACACTTTCAGTACTATACATTTCCTTTGTTCAGTAACGGTAGAAAAATTGTAGTTCCTGGGTATTTAAAATAGCATTGGTACTACAATAGCTTGCACAACATTACTCCTATAAGATGGAGTTTTGGTCAAGCTTCTTCAGAAAAAGCACGTCTTTTTTCTATGTTACTTTGACATGTACAGCTCACCTAACCACCGTTGTAGGCCAAGCACATCCCCTCAAGCAAAGGAAATCCCCAATAGCAGCAGCCTTCACACTATAACGTGGCACGACACAAAACAACAGTTGCTCAGGAGTAGCTCAAGGAACATAAAAAAGAGCCCAGGATTTACCCAGGCACTAAATATGTCAAATCCCAATCCTGTCAAGCAAATATAGAAACAAGTCTAATTGTTTGTAGTTGCAATATTGCAGCTAATAGTTAAGAGTTCAGTTAAAACACTTTTTTTGTTTGTGAAGTTGCTCTTTACTTTATCCCCTTGACTGTTTTCAAATGATCCCCAGAACAAACAGGAAGATCAGGATTTCTTTCTGAGGTTGGTTGCTTTACTAAAGTCACTCTTGCCAAACTTGAAAGCACAAAACAAAAATACTACAACACAGTGCATCATCCCCAGCATGCGAATGAGCCTGCCTTAATGACAGCAAGCTTTGAGTAGGCGTGTTCTCAGCCATGAAACATATGTCTTTATTTACAGTGATCACGAGCATCATTAACCATAGCCATTAGTCAGCAACCAAGATCCCTGCAGGGAAGGGCAGGGATCCTGCTTGCGGTTGAGGTTTGTGATTGGTTTGACGATGACTTCCTGTTGTGTGAAATTGCATGTGTGTTTGTGTCTCTGTGTTGGCAGGGAAAACAGATAGGAACACAGCCGGACCAGCTGGCTGCAAATCTCTGCAATCTGCTGCTTAGTTAAGCTGGCACCGGCACACACACAGAAACACAGACACACACACACACACACACACACACACAGACAAATGCATGCATTAGATAAATTCACTCATGTACTAAACAAAATACAAACAGCACACCGACTAAGTGTGTGCAAAAAAAGAAATAAATACAAATACTTTTAAACAGAATAGGCGCGAAACCTAAAATATGAAAACAATAATTAGCCGGTTAAAAATAACATGTAATAAAAAGGCTAGTCCATAAATGACCACAGAAGAGGGACTAACAGCAGAAATGAAGTGATTTGTGTAATTTGGCATTGACAGCCACTGTACACACTAGCTCTTGATCCCCTAGTGAAACCAGTCTCTGCAGAAAAGCAAAGTCATTTGCTGGTAATTAAAATAATTTATTACAACTCTCAATATTCTCTTAATTAAAATTCACTTATCGCAGTTGGGGACTTGAGAGCTGGACTATTAAGGAGACTGCTCCACTGAATGCATGTATAGGAATATGTCTAAGTATATGTATATGTAAATTTCCACACATCCATGTGAGTGAGTGTGTATACCAGCATCATGTGCCCAAACACGGGCTTTTAATCACCAGTTTTCTTAATTAAGCACTACTGTGAGGTAATTCATTTTAAAAAATATTAAAGCTGCCATCAGGCAGCCAACCTTTTAGTCACCAGACATTTTTTTAATCATGAGCCAGAATCTCAGTTAATTACAACAAACCCATTGCTTCCAATAAGCTCGAACATTTATTGATGCATCCCTCTCTCTCTCTTGCTGCACAGTATGTGTCTCTGACTGTCCGTCAATTCATGACAGATTTATTTAATATCTGGAAAGTTTATCACTGTTTACAAAACTGAGTGTTATTTTAATGACCTTTATTGTCCTTTTGATAGTTTGGCTAAAAGTTTCCAGTTTCCCCCCAGGTTGAGTGTTGCCGTCTCTGCTGTGTGTTGCAGGTTGATAGATGCTGATGCTGATGATGGAGTGGTTGTAGCTCACCTACCAACCAGAAGGTTGGTGGTTCATTCCCAGTCTGCTGCAGTCTGCATGCCCAGTATACTTGGGCAAGATACTAACCCCATGTTGCACAATGCATCCATTGGAGTATGACTGTGTGTGAATGTTTGACACAAAGCACTTAGAAAAAGTGCTTTGTGTGAATGAGGCAATTTGTGTAAAGCACTTATGCTCAGGTAGAGTACTACATAAGAATCAGTCCATTTCCACACACACACACAAACATTTTTAGATATGTTTTCTTTTGTTATTCCAACTATGATGACTGTGTTTTCATCTTCTCTGGATACTTGGATATGTATATTATTCTGTCTCCAGCAGAAAACAACTTGGGTTGCATGTCTTTAAAAAGTGACTTAAGTTAACATTTCTTTCACATTAATCATGTTTCACATGAACTATACTACTTCCTAACACCAAGGAGAAGTCAGAGAAGTGTAAAAATATATTTCCCTCTGTATTTTTTCAAGTTTAAACAGTAGAAATTTTTTAATTACTTTAGTACTTCAACGCTGGTTTTAACTATGCTACAGTACAAATGTAGGTTGAATTAGAGACATGGTATCAGATGCACCAATAATAGGTTAGTACCATCTAATTTATTTATATATTTCAAACAAGAACAATTTTATTACTCATAAACGTCATAAAAACAGGGTTTGTTAGATACAACAATTCATCACTGAGAGCAGAAAGAGGGTGCTCGAATCTTAGGGCTTGCCTGGCACGTGTGCATCACTGTATTTGTGTCAGGTCCACCTGCTTTCAAGCTGACTCAGAGCTTTTGGTGAAGCACTGGGTATCCAAGGACTTCAGTGGCTACAGTACTCTATCTCAGCTACAGTTGCTATGGTATCTGCATTGTTACGCTGCCAGTGGCAAATAAATGTATGCATGTTTCCCACAGAGTGATCCCATGAAGAGTGGAGTCATTAGCTTAATGAGCAGCGCTTAAATGACACTGTATCACACAAAAGCACACAAAGAAACACATGTTTAACTATGTGTAGAAAAACGCACCCTAAAATACAAAAACACACTTCTGTAAGCTAGGAAGTTGTAATTTACTGTTATAATTATAACAAGAGAAACCACAAAAAGAAATGAAAATCGTTTGCTGCTGTTTTAAGTGCACCAAATGTCCAGGGGATACAAGCTTCATGTTTTGATTTCTTTACATGTGTTGATTTGATGGGTTGTTGCTGACATTTGGTGAGAATTTCTTTTAAATCGCCCTTTTAGAGATATATTTACTTATAAAAGTGGTGATCTGGTGGCCTTGGAATGCATCGGGGTTCCCCTGGATATGTTGGAAGAGGTGGCTGGGGAGAAGGAGCTTAGGCTGCTGTCCCCATGAGCCAGCCCAAATTAAGCAGAAGAAAATGGATGAATGGAAGTTTGGATGGAAGGTCCCTATGTTAGTAGTTCTGTCTGTTTCCCGGTTTGTTATTGCCCCTCACCATTTGTTTTACTTTTTGTGTCTTGTGTATTATTCTTAGTTTTTCTTCACCTATCACTTTACCTTAATTCAGTTTAGATTTAGTTCCCCAGCTGTGTCTCATTTCTCATTAGCTTCAGCGTGTTTGTGTGTTTTTAAAACCTGGTTCTATATAGTTCTTTGTCATATTGTACCTGTGTGGTTCATTGCATTGTTTTTGGACTTTTGGAATCTTTCATGCCTTGGCATTAAGATTATTTTGAGAACTCTTTCATCATCCATAATAAGGCTGAGCATCCCAAACAACTGGTTCCTGAGCCAGCAGAGAGCATCCAGAACCGCTTGAGTGTTAGCTCAACTTTAACTTCCTGGGCAAGTGAAAAAAGAAGTTGCTTGTAGTTCCTGACCTGTTGACTTGGAGTCCTATTACCCTTTGACTTGCCTTGAGGCAGCTGTTATTATTGTGATTTGGCGCTATATAAATAAAATTGAAATTGAATTGAACTCAGTCCACTGAAGGACTCCTCCGCCAGCATCGAGGCCATCTCAACAAGGGGCTGCACTGCTGGGCTCCTCCTTAGGGGTCTCGACTCCTAGACCACTGCTAGCTGTCAGCCTAGCCCCCTTAAGTGTCCCACCTCTTTTGACACAGGTCCCCTCCCACGCGCCCTGAGGACCCCTTTCTTCTCTGGCGATGCCGATTGCCTCCTTGGCCTCCTGAGAATCTCCAAAGTCTGTAATTTTCTACCAAGCTACCAGAACGAACCTGTCTTTTTCACTGTTGACAATCTGCTGAGCTGCTCCCCCTCTGCTGCTGGTTTTCTGCGTGGCCCCCAGAAGAGCATTTCCTCTGTGTTACTCCAGGTTGTCCCCCTTAACTGTTTCATCTCCTCTATTGGTCTGCAGGCTGGCCACCAGATCTATCCCTCAGCCTAGGTCTTTGTCTGAGTCGACCCCCCTGACCTATCATTTACAGCCCTCAGGGTGGGCTACCTCCAGACATTTTCTCCCAGGTGTTTGGAAATGTTAGCCTCCCTGTGAATCTGCATCTGGGTCCTCATTCACCCACAACATGTGTAAGAATCCTATATGTAATTCAGTTATGGCTTTTCTTTACTTATTAAAAGCCCTTTCCCTCCAAAAGCACCAGCTGTGCTTCCTCTAGAGAACAAGCAATTAACCTGTCTAATTTTCATGTGACAGCCTCAAGTCAAGTGAACTGCGCTGTGTTAATTTTCACCATACTGAATATCTGGGGAACCATGTGGAAAATATTAACTCACTCCTCTGTTTCAGTGTGATAAATAGAATTATCAGTTAAGGCCACCAAAAATCTTCCTCTGTGATTTAATTAGTTTAATAAGCATGTAGCTTTATATAGAGTATCTACTAAATTATAGTGGAAATTAGGATTTTTTTTTTACATAGTGATTGCTAATAGAGTCTTAAATTTAAAAATAAAAAATGTTGGCAGGTTGCCTTGGAGTAGCAAATTATTTTAACCAGATCTCGACAGGTGCTGCACACAGCAGTCACACACACTGTTCTTTACTTTAAATTCATCACAGCACAGCAAAAGAGCTTATTTATCATACACTAAATTGCAAAGTATTTTCATGCATCCTTTAAATAACAGTTAGTCCACTTTAGTTTGCTTTGCAGCATGTTTCACAATATGGAAAAAACCCAAACATTATCACACTGGCAGACCAATTATCAGATTTAAAAGACATTCAAGGATTCAGATAAAATGAAGGGCTACTTTGGCTTTTAATTATTGTCACATGCTGCAGTGCAATAAAGGGCTATCCCAACAACCGTACCAACTGATTAACACCTGTTTTAATATGTATAAGCAAACAAAATGAAATATATACATAATATATACATATATTGAGATATCATGGCGAGCTACCTGGACCAAAAGTGCCAGGAAATACTTATTGTCCTTGTCCAGTCCTGCCCCCGACTATGGCACAAGGTTTTTGAATCTCTCACCTCTTTTTCTCTGACATTCACTGGTGAATAATATACATTTAGTTCGAAACTGGTTCAATGTTTGGAGGCTTGCAATGACATCAAATAATAACTTCTCTCAGATGCATTAACCCAAAAGTAAGGAGCCCGTTTTGAAAATGTAAGGAGTAGAAAGTACAGATATTTGTTTACAAATGTAGTGAGTAAAAGTAAAATGTTTTCAGAAAAAAAAACTACTCAAGTAAAATACAGATACCAAAAAAATTCTACTTAAGTACAGTAACAAACTTCCCATCTTTTCCCACCAATCCCTGCTTCTCCACAGCAACCCCAGCTGTAAGTGGCAGCTTATTTTAACTGTAGGACTCTTGGCTGAAGATAGGTGAAAAAATAGTCTACTTCTACCAACTGTACCAAATTATGGAGTAATGTTTTGCTCACCAGCGAGTCGGTTATTTCATTGAGAACTATGAATACTGAATGATGAAATAGATTTTCAAGCGCTGAATGTGTTATTTCAGTAAAACATGAATACACTGAAAAACATGGTTAAAAAAAAATCAATTAGATATGAAAATATCTGTAAATTTATTAAAAAACAATAAACAAATCTAAAAAAGAAAATTTACAAATACAATATTATTATGAACAAAAGCAGCTTAAAAACCGAAATACATTACAACTTGCTGAACATCACAACATAATACAATAGCTCTTGTGAACCGCTGTCTATTTTTAGCTGCCCGCTCCCACGGGATCCCAAGCCCAATGCAAGATGATGCTTCTATTTGACAACAAAGCGTGCGGTACAACCAGTCTGTGCCCCACTCTTGCTTTTGTTAGTCTGTCAGCCAGCCGCCCAGAAGACATAAGTTGTAACAAAGAGCTAAAGTAAAACAGAGTGTTTTTTTTTTTAACACTTCTCGCATTTCCAGTGAACTTCCTTGTTCTTTCCTGCTCCGGCCCATTTGTCAACAAATCAGCATTCGGCAGACTGCTTCCAGCAACATGCAGTAAGACACTTCAAGGCCTTCACTGGAACACGTCATTTGTTTTCACTTGTCACAGAAGGGTTATAGTCCAGTTTCACCCTAGCCCTAACTTGCCCATGTAAGCTGGTAAGTAAACTTAAAATGGTTGAGAACATGTTTCTTCTGTAAGCTAAGTCAGGCAACAATCAGTATCTCCAGCAACCTTCGTGACTTGTGACATCAAGAAAACTGATCTAAAGTCATTAAAGCAAGAATGGGTGGCTTTCTTTGATGACAATAACCATGACAGTCTTCCACAGCACTGGTAAGTAAATGTGGTAATATGTACCAAACATCAGTGTTACAATAGATTTATATATAACACATATTTTACTTTGTTTCCTTGGTTGATGAGCTAAGAGATGGAAAAGGGGTGGAGCAAACCTATATAGAGAACTGCAAACTGGGTCAAACCTCAAATGTGGATCATGGCGCAGGTGATGGAATTTGTTATATTAGTTTCAGTTAAGTTTTTGTGTGTTCTACACCTTTATGTGTCTTTGTGGGCTGATCCACCGCTTTTTAAGTTTCCCCTTTGTCTTGTTCAGTAAGGTCAGTTTGTTTGAAATAGTAGTATTGGTTGTTGCTTGCTTTTGTGTAGAGTTCTGTTACTTTGACCTCTTTTGTGGACCCAACATTTAGATTTTTGTATAAATAAACCACGTTTTTTTTTTTTTTAGGTAAATAAAAGAAACTTTTTGGGACTTTAACATGTGCCTGACTGTTCTTCACTGCTCGGTCCATCACATTAACCTTTCATCAGGATAACAGACAGCTAGGCAACCCAGGACTTGAGGACCCTGGGACTGATGGAATCAGGGTCTGCAGCTTTGCCTTGGTGTAGTTACTTCAGCTGCCTCCTCACCTGGACAGCCATCACAGTCATGTGTCAATAAAGGTGAATCTGAAAGGAGGAATTGGGTGGGGGGTTTACCCGAGCCCAGCATGGATGAAGAGAGGTGTAATGTTGGTTTGTTTGATGGCTGAGGTATTACAACTGTGTTGTGTGAGGAGATTCAAAAAGGGCCCAGTACTGAAGCTGCTGAAAAATAAATTCAGCTCAGTGGCTTTATCCAGGGTGCTCCTTTGCTGCTAATGATCTCTTTGATTGAGGTTTGGTGATCAATCAGCTTAATCCCCCTCCACATTTGATGTTCAGCTGGAGAATGGTCTCATTCACTCTGTATCTCTACACTACAAAGCCAAGCCTTCAGTTCACACTGTACACTTCTTAACCCATCCTTTTTCCCAGGTTTGAAGACTTTTCATTCAGTAGGGCTACCAGTGACCTTGTGATCCAGAGATCGATAGTGCATAGTCCTGGTCAGGTGGATGGGATGGTATCCTGAGAGAAATTTATATCGTCAGTAATAAAGTCTTTGACGCAATTGATGTCATCCCCATGTGGATCACAGAGCATGTCTCAGTGTGGTGTGAGTGAAGTCCTCCAGGGCCCCACTGGTTTCATCAGTTCAACACTGACACTGTAGGTCAGCAACAGTCACTGTACTTAAAGCATAAACTTCCTCAAATAGCATATTTTAAATATTATTGTTGTTGTTCCCTGTTTCTCCTTCCAGTGTTATTTTGAAAATATCAAATTAAGTTGGAAAACCCTCCCCCTCAAAGACATGGAAGAGCAAGAAGTTTTGTAATATCATCTATTTGCTAATAATAAACCAAGGCTAAAACAGGAGCAAGCCACCGCTCATCTGAGCTTAGGGTTATACCCCAATGCTGGGGAAATATTAGCATAGTCACACACACATATGCACATAGCCTCAAAGTGATTAGACCTGCCCTGGATGTGAACAGCAATTACCTGCAATCAGAACTCTGTCCCTCTTCTCCCACCATCTCTCCTTGTGCATCTTATTCATTGCACTTTCATTTGTGTGTTTAACCTTTCACTTTTTTTCTTTATTTTTCTTAAAGGGATCACTGGGGGGTACGAAGGTAAATTAATGGGCTAGTGAGCTTATGTCTAGCTTAGTGTCAGAGATTTCTGCGTTACAAAAGTGTCTCTCTTTTTATCTGGCATTTACTGGAATTGTATTGAAAAAGAACAGAACTTAAGGGTGCATTGGCATACATTTAAGAAAACCAACACCTTCTCACTCCCTAAGCGTAATATTTTATGTTAGGTGACAAAACGTCAACATTTATGCTTTCGGATACCCAACACGTTTCTAAATGACGAGATCTGAAAAACAAGAAATCATGAGAACCTTTTGGAATCAATCTACACATTTTCTTAAAGTCGCTTTGGAAAACACTATTTATAAGGTTCTGGTTTGGGTTAGGGATAAGGTTAGGGTTAGGGCTGGAATACATGGCTGGAAAGTGTATTACCTAGGGACCGTCATTAGACCGGATTTCATCCATAACCTGGCGCGTCCCATAAGAACGCATAAGGTCACCTTTCACGTTCCTCAGGAATGCCAAAAACATCAGTATGATACCCCTCGGGAGTGAGAACGGGCTGAAGAAAACATATCACTGATATCAATCACCAATTTTTCTTTGCACAAGTAGCGCAAACTTCTTTCTTTTTTTTAACCTCACAATGTTGTAGCATGCTCCTTGGGATGGCTTTAGCTCATTAAGTAGAGTTAAGTTTGGTGGTTTTATACTTGGCTGTGCTATCTACAACCCATAGTGTCCTTGGAAACCCCAAGTTGAGGGCTTAGAAAAAAGTGCTTGTATGAATGGTGCAAGTTGAGTGCTCAAGTCGAAAAGCATTAAAACAAAATCAGTCCATTTAATATTTATAATAATAATATATTTTATTTATAGGCATCTTTAAAGATCCTCAAGGTCACCTTATATTATAACAGCAAAATAAAAACATATACACAATTAAATAAACTCACTACTATAAAACTAATAGACTAAGACCAAGTTATGATAAAGGGAATACAATTCTGAACAGATGGGTTTTGAGAGGTGATTTAAAAGAAAGAGTTTATAGCCCGACGATCTGGTGGAAGTGCCTTCCAAAGTCCGATGGTAGTCAGGTGAGCAGATGGAACAGTTAAAAGAGAGGGTGAAGAGGAACGGAGTGGATAGAAGGGTGAGTACGTATGGAGAAGATCAGATAAATATGGAGGAGCGAGGTTATGAAGGGCTTTAAAAGTGAGAATGAGGAACTTGATATTGATATGTAGGTAAATTGGAAGCCAATGGAGCTGTTTAAGAAAAGGTGTTATACATTCAGACATCTGCCACTGAATATAATAAGAGAAGCTGAATTCTAATCTAACTAAGGTTTGTGGAGCAATTTATGGAGCAATAAAGGTATCTGGAGGTTTGACAATATTTTATATGGGAGAGAACGAAGTATGAGTGTTTCCTTCAGCAGACTGAATAATAGTAGCGTAGTAAGCAGATTTAGAATGCTGTGTAGGACTGAGACATATGTCCTTATGAATAGTAAGGCCAGTTTTCCTGAAGAGACGTTCCAGGCAGTTGCTTTAATATTCATGTTAATGATCAAACTCCATTGCTTCTGACTTTCCTAATCTTCTAAAATCTTTTAATTTACCTAAAATGTGATTGGGCCAACACAAAGTGGTGGGCACACCCTGAACTTGATTCTGTCACTTCCTCTGGATATTGTACCAGTCAGCTGTGAGGACATTTTTATTAATGATCATAAATATCTTATATTTGAGTTTTCTTTTAGCCTCGTCGCCTTGCTTCTGTACATGTAAAGTACTTACAACATATTACTGACTCTGAGGTGGAAAAAATGCGTGATTGCAATCTGGTTGTAACAGATGACATGGAATGGGATGCTGCTTCCTTCAGTTCGCATTGTAATATCAAAAATACTAGAAAAGGTTGTTGAGACACAATTAAGAAAGGTGTTAGAGAAGCAGAGTATTCCTGATAACTTTCAATCAGTCAGTCTGGTTTTAAGAAGTTACACTCCATGTAACCGCTCTGCTTAAAGCAGGGTTGGGAAACTCCAGGCCTAGGGGGTCCATTGTCCCTCTCAAGGGACACTCCCACAAGGCTTAAATATGGGACTCTCCACCATTTGACCCTAGAACAAAAGAAGCTTCTCAGATGAGAGTTGAAACGTCTTCAAGCAACCTAAAGAAGTCCAGACAGCTTTGCTTTACAGCTCCTTAGTCCAGGCCTCAAGAGGCGGTGTCCTGCAGGTTTTACACGTGTCCTCGATCTAACACAGCTGACTTAATAATTTAAAATTGTAATTACCTCCTCAACATGGCTTGAAGTTCTCCAGAGGCCTGGTAATGAACCATAGATTTCATGTTAATATGGAGGAACAGTTTGTATTAGAGCAAAACTTTTGGATAAATCCTGTGCTCCACCTAAGGATTAGTTGTCAAGACATGAATCTTATTTACACTCCTCTCATTTCTGACCTGCCACAATTTCAAAGAGAAATATGTGCAAAAAACCTGAGCTCACACAATATACTATTTTGTTAGTATAACTATTGCTTCCTCATTTTTGAGGGGCAAATTTGGCTGTGCTTTGTAGAATGCTGCTCATTAATGAAATGAACTACTTTATTAATGTATGAATTTTAAATTAGCCCCATTTGGATATGGCCCAGTCTGTGGGTGAGAGGGCTGTGCTTGATGTGTGGATTCTGTGCACTCTGCCTCTGCTACACTGGTGGCAACAGATTTGGAAAAGCAGACTGTTCCACAGGGTTCTTTGCTGAGACCAAATCTTGTTTTAACATTATAAATTATTCCCTTAGGTAACATTATTAACAAACACCGCATGCATTTTCATTGTTATGCAGATGATACCTAGCTTTATTTATTTATGAAGCCAGATGACTCAAATTTTCAAACTACACACATGTCTTAAAGACAAAGCCTCTAATTTCCCACTTCTAAGTTCAGAGATAACTGATATTGTACTTAGTCCAAAAAAATCCTTGGAACGTGTCTAACATGTCTAACCAGACACTAATATTAGATCGGATTGCCTTGGCCCCCAGTAACACTGTGAGGAATTTTGGAGTCATTTTTAATAATGATATTTCCTTCAGTATGCACACTAAACAAATTAGAATTATCGACCATTAATTTGCAGAACACTGCTAAAAATTGTGATACTGAAAAGCTTGTTCATGCATTTATTACTTCTAGGCTGGACTATTTTTCATTTCCATCTGGTCACTTTAAAAGCTCCCTGAAAAGCCCTCATTTACAGTCAGAGTACTAACTGGGACACGAATGAGAGACTATATTTCCCCAATATTAGCTTTTCTTTATTTGCTTGCAATTAAATTCACAATTAATCCTTCTCGCATTCAAAACCTTGAATTATCAAAACCCCCATCAAACCTTAAAGACCTTTGAGTGCCTTATTATCCTAACACAGTACTTTACTGTAAGGCTGCAGGCTTAGATTGCAGGTTCCCAGAGTTTTCAGTAGAATGGGAGGCGGAGCTCCTCTACTATGAACCCAGCTCCCAGTTTGGATTTAGGAGATACAATCTCTACTTGTAGGATTAGGCTTAAAACTTTCCTTTCTGTTAAAGCTTATATTTAGGGCTTGATCAGGTAACCCAAATCATCCTATTATGTTGCTTTAGGAGGTGTCTGTTGGGGGGCTTCCCATGATGCACTGAACGTTTCTTCTTCAGTCACCTCTTTTCACTCTGTGTTGATACACCACTGTATTAAATCATTAGCATTAATTAACCTTGGGCTCCTATAGTTTGTCATTTATCTTTTGTTTCTCTCCTCTGTTTCCTCTCACCTCCCACCGGTCACAGCAGATGGCGGCCTCTCCCTGAGCTTAGTTTTGCCACGAGTTTTTTCCTGTAAAAAAAGGAATTTACTGCTAATTGTGCCAATATTTAATGCTGAAAAGATCATGTCTTTATTTGCACTTGAAATTGAAATGAATTGAAGTTTAGAAAAGATTTCAGCTTTTGTAAATCAACCATGAAACTAACTATGGTTTCATGTTAGTTTCAGGTTATTGCTACAGGTCCTTCTCAAAAAATTAGCATATTGTGATAAAGTTCATTATTTTCTGCAATGTACTGATAAACATTAGAGTTTCTATATATTTTAGATTCATTACACACAACTTAAGTAGTTCAAGCCTTAAATTGTTTTAATATTGATGATTTT
>VUQR01024922.1:17865-28576 GCA_015108515.1 Hemichromis elongatus | reverse complement strand
AGCAGATGCCATTCGGCTCCAGCTGCTTGTGTCAAGAACATCTGTCAATCAACACAAACGCGCCCTTAACTCAATTATCCAGGTGGATGAGTTTTTTAAAAAATGACCCCACTCAGAGTTGGTGTGAAGGGGAAAGTATCCATAGAGGCCCAAACTGATTTTTTAAAAATGTTCTTATCAGGCTGTAAAAACGTTTTTTAATGCTGCAAAGTTTGACTGGGAGTCTTTAGGGATTGAGTCCTTTTTGGAGAAAGCCTCAAGTTGCACTGCAGTTTTTGCTACTTCATTTTTCTTTTTTCTTTTTTTTTTAGGTCTGGAGGTTGCACTCGACATTAAAAATGGCTTTCCAGAATGTATTTATTTAATCAAGTTTATGTAAATTAAAATGTACACTGAGAGTTGATTAGTTTAAAGTCATTTTATGATAATATATGAAGATGAAAAACTTCACCAGTAAGGGTGAGTTTAAGTTAAGCGATATTATTTTTCAAGCTTATATTGTAGCTCAGAAATGACCCTGCAAGTCCAGCTGCAGTTAGTCCTGTAAATAAAGTAGGAACAAGACCAATTAAAGGAGAAATTGCATTACTGTGATACTTTAAATCAAGTCAGTTTAATATTTAGGCTTTGAGTTCTTTTGTTCTTTAAACCTGCAGAATTTCTCTAAGCTTTAAACAGTCATCTGACCTGAACTGGTCTGAGCACAGAGATTGACTGTTAAAAACATTTCGTCGCCTTTGTTTCATTCTGGAAGGATAAAAGAAAAAGAAACATGGCAGGGGAGTGGCTTCAAAGGGAATGGAAATATATGAATAGGAAAGCAGGTCTGCACTGAAAACGTCTACATTCACATGTCAAAAATCCTTTTGCAGTCTATTCATCTACACTGAGGATGATTAAGTAAATGTCCTGGTGAGGCATTTCATAAAAGTTAAAAGACTTTAAATTTTTATATTCAAAATTTTTTTTTTCTTTTTCTTAAAGTGTTTTGTCCACCATGCATTCAGAACCATAGCCAAGGTTTGTACTCTGCAATTCTGGCTGTTTTCACTCTGAGCATAGTTAATTCAAGGGCAGAACACCTACACAGATAAAATGCTCAAGTAATCTTAAGTTTTGTAGAGTACAGGTTCTGGGGTATCCCCACAAGTAGTGCTATGGTTATGCCTGAGTGACTGGTGTTTGAAAAGAGCAGTAGCTACTCTGCATCTATCTTTGTTTTTCTTTTTTAGTTTTGATCTGAGAAAATCTAACAATCTCCTGTGTATCTGTTTTTCTCCATATCCCTGTCTCTGTGCTCCTCTTTCCCCTCCACCATACACCTATACTCTGACTTTCTAACAGGGGGACACCTTCCAACATATCCAAGACATTGTAGTGTCTTTGCTACGGGTCATCAACCAGACAGTCATCACCATGGGTCGAGAGCACGCTCTGATTGTAAGTACTATACACAAGTAGGACATATGGTGGACTCATCAGAACCTTCTGTCTTGCTTCTTCATAAAGTTTTCCCTGCTGATACAATTTTTATCAAAGAGGATTTAAAGAAAAGCACCTTCATTTACTCCGCTATGGTATTCAGCTTTCTTTTGAAACACAAAATATGTTGACAGCAGAGTATTTTGTTTAAAATACACAATTTTATTGCACATACAAGAGGGATCGTGAGGGCTCACACACTGTCATGGGAAAGCTTAAGAAAATGCAGGGACAGGGCATTTTGCGCATAAACTGGTTAATTACTCCAGGATTGTATTTGGTGGCAACTGTACAGCCATAAGCAGTTGAAGGACGCCCTTGTGAGATCAGAGTTGTTAAGCTCTAAACTGCTGTGAACAAAAAAGTGCGTGAATGCTTTGTGTGGGTGGGTGTGTGTATGTGTGTCTGTGTGCACAAAATTAATGTCCAGATGAATGTTTGCGAAAAAATATTGTTTGCTAAAATTACTGTGTTTATCTACCAGTTGTGCTATGCTTTTATAAATATATTATTTTACCTTTGGGGAAAAAAATCTTTAAAAAAAAACTGTCACTCTTAGTGACTCTTTTTGTGTATTTTGTTGACCTAAAATGAAAGTTTTTAGCACTGATATTTGTTGATTAGGAGGGCAGGTGGAGCCTGAAAGCAACAGAACACCAATATAGATATCGAAATGATTGTCTGATATATTTTACATGACCAAGTTGGAGTGTGCTGTTGGTATTAAGAAAGAGATTGAACCTTTTTGTTTTTTTTAAATTTCTGGTCATTTTACTCTTCTCACGCTAAAGCTTTACTGCCAAGCTGCCAACAAACTGCCAAGAAAGCACTCTCCTGCACAATTTGTGCAATGGTAAATTTAGAAAAAGTTTAACAACAGTACATTGGTGCCTACTGTATGCATTGTATATTGATACTCAACATTTAAACAGACGAGTAATTAACAATGGATTGGCAGGTCTGTTCTTAGTTTGCACTGGTTCACAAATGTATTGAGTGTTTACTGTCTAAGAGAGGAATCAGTTGTTTGTATTTCAGTGAGTATGCTGTATGTGTAAACTGATGCCTGCTTGTCAATGCCACTAAGTGCATGCATCCGTATGCACATGTGTGTAAAGATCCTTGAAACACAATTGAGACTGCAGCAAAACACTTCCATTTTGGATGATAATAAAGGAGAGAATCGATTACTCTGTCACTCAGGGTTGACAGAAATTTTAATTATCTGACAAAGACTGTCAGCCTTCAATCAGCCGTGTATCACACTGTCTCTTAATGTATTCTTAATACAATCTGTACTTTCTCTGTGAAATCCTGAGGATTCAGTGAGCAAGCTGTGTGTCCAGACAGTTCATCAGCTTGTTTTCCAGTGATATCCTTCAAGTGCTTCAGTTGTTGCTACATTCAGATTTTGTCTGTCCAGCCATCCAAAAACATAGCATTCAAATTAGTTTTTATATTCCTTTGTTTTTAACATTCATTTATATTCCCCTGCTTATTGCTGTAATTTATCCAAAACTGTTATAAGATTCATTCCCAGCTCGTACATCTGTCCATCTGTTGAAATAGCCACTCAACCAAGTGACAAACTGTATGCTGTCCGATATCCAGAGTGACAATGCTTCATCTGTCTGCAGCAGATTGGTTATTGAAAAACACTGTCCTCACTGTCAGGCAAAACGTATCTCAAATTAGCCAGCAAATACGGGTTTCCGCAGATTTCACGTTCTTCCTCCCAGGCAGTCAAGAAAGTTTAACAGCCTCCTTTGTCCTCTTCTCCCTCCTTAGCACATTTCCTTTTTTTCTACGTGGTCACTGGTGTATTTTATAGGGCTCAGGATTGGTTACTGTGGAAAATGTGCCATTCACAGGGCATTTTTTTCTGCTCAGAATGCGTTACTTATGCTTTATGCTGCAACATCTTGGGTCCCCTGAAATATAATCCGCTCCTGCACCTGCTGCCCAGAAGGGCAGTTGTGGCTTTTCCAACTCTTAGAGCTTAGAGCCACCAGAAACACTTCTTGCGCAGTTTCTTGACCCGTGCCTTGGTACTGGGGCGACTCGAGGATGTCGGGGCTGGCGTCGGCTTGGTCAGAGTTGGTGCAGGCACATCATATTCGCCCTCTAGGGCCTCTATAACCCCCTGGAAGCGTCCCTCTTGCTGTCTAAAATCATGCTCCACACTGGAGGAGAGAGAAAAATAGAGAAGGCAGTTGAAGCGCAAGGAGACAAAGATGAGAGAGAAACATTATAAGCATGATTTAGAGACTAAGCTAATATGAACCAAGCCAGACTTTTTTTTTTTTAAATGCATTTTATTTCTCACAAAAAGAGAATAAATGTAGGGGTAAAAGGAAGATGATGAACAGCTCTGTAAAACAAGGGGAACTCTACTGGGCAGACAGATGGGGTTTAGAGAAAGCTAAGGTGTCCTAGTGACATTAAGTAATGCTGACAACACCTTAAATACTGTCAATAATGCAGTTTTTATGGAGGTTAAACTCATATGTTCTCAATTTTGGTGTACGCACCTTTAGCCCACACACTCTCTCACACAGGTCTCATCTATAGTATTCTTTTGCACTCATGCACTAGTAGATCACAGGCTGGTGAGATGAGAGGAGTGGGAGGAGAATGAAAAAGAGAGTAGGAAAGGAGAAGAGCATTTGCACAATGGAGGAGGTAAAAGAAGGAGCAAGGGAGGAACTTTTTTGCTCTTCTATGTTCAAAGCAGACCCTCGTGGCTTACTTTTTCTATGCTCTCCTTCCCCCTCCACCCCTCATCTCGCTTGTGCCCTTTTTCCCCTCACCATCTCTCTGAAGTGTCCATCGCTGCAGGTCATAGTGTAGCAGACTCTGAATTTCGCTCTCCATTTAGTAACTTTATGCGTGTGTGTGTGTGTCTGTGTGTGTGTGCTGAGCTGGATTATATGGGTGGAGCTACATAGGGTAGGCATCTGGAGTTAATGAGGCACATGATGAGGCAGGGAGAGTGGAGACAACTACCAGTTCTTCCCTGTTTTTGTATGCCAACACACACACACACACTCAAAAACATATAATATACAAACACAGACGTGCTCCCCTCCCATCTCCATATATCTTCCTCAAAAGCCCACGGCTGAGTTAGAGTAAGAGAGAAACATGCAAGACTTATGAAAGAAGAAAAAAGAGAGACAGAATCTTCATGGAGATGGAAGGATTGCTAAATGAAAGAAAGGCGACCTTTAATAAAACAGGGCAGAGAGGTCACGGCATAGTAAAAGGAGAAACAAAAAAAGACAGGGAAGTAAAGAAGGACAAGATGAGTGCCACTGGAGATATGAAGAGGGGAGGGCAGCAAGGTCTTGGCTACCCGAGATAGTGCATAGCAATGGAGGGAGAGATGGAATGAGTGAATATAGGAGAAAGTAAAAGCTCGGGTGGGCACAGAGGGATGGAGTTGGCTGCATGAATAATTGATAAAGCTCTACTGAGACACATATACACAAACAAAGCCACACAGCATACATATAAAGAAAGTACGGCACCTGCCCCACATCCACTTACTGTACAGTTTGTCTTGTTTTAGAAACTAAAGCTTTTTCTATGTCAGGTCTCTCTATACCTCCCCTTGTCTCAAAACCTCAGTATAGCATTCTACCTCTCTACCCATACCTACTTCACTCCCTCACTATTGTTTGTGGGATTACTGCACAGTTGGGAAAGCTGCTATTCTTAATTCGTTGTGTAAGCTGTCACATTCAGCATCTTTTTACGTGCATGTATGACTGCATGCTACGGCTTCTTTTATCCCTGCAAGACACTGTTAAACCCAAAACCTTTATTATGTTTTTAAAATGAGGTGTAACACTTGGAGATCAGGGCTAAGGTTTTGGTTTGTTTGCTTAATACATCAGTTTATATTTAAAACGTGTGTATATATTAGAATACTTTCGTTTTTTTTTTCTGCTTGTTTCAGCTGTTTAAGCTTTGGGAGGAAAAACAGAGGAGCTGTCAGAAGTTCCTCTCCCTCTTGTCTCTCATAGTAAAGATTAATTAGAACAGACGATGGCAAAACATCTTCAGGCAGTCAGCCCACGTCAAAAGCTTTTTTTTTCACCACAGATCATTAGGATGAATGTTTTGGTCCCACATGTAATTCATCCTCTGCCTGGGTGTCTCTTATGCCATCTCCCCTCCTCTTTACCCAGAGTCCTCTGGAGTGTTGATAAGGCCATTATTGTCCAATCAAACAAACAGAGCTCGTGTAGTTGTGACTTCTGTGTATGTCACAATAAAGATGCTGATTTTCTTTTTTTCCACCCGTTTTTGAAACAAATTCATACTGACAAGAGAAGAAAAATGACTAGGCAGGAGAATCTGCCTTTCAGTCCAAGTCATTAAGATATTTGAAATAGCATGAAATATAATATTTTTTTTGTTTGAAATGTGTGCGCACATGAATCAAATAAAAGCTCATTTCCCTTTGTGCTGAATTAATTATCATGTTTGTATTTGCATCTGTGCAATTAAGACAATAAGAAAGTGGAACAGGAGAGAAAATCTTAGAAGCCGAGAAGAGAGAAAGGTGGACTATAACGATGTGAGAAGTGCATACACCAGAGACCAGGATGGTTCCAGGTCATGTAAAGTATCTCCCCAAAATATGCAAAAGCCTTACATTTTGAAGACTTCCATGTCTGGCTAATGTTAGACATTGTATAACTATGTAATGACACGTTTCTTTGTGCAGTGTATGCTACTAGACTGTTGAGGGAGTCTATTTGTAGTACAAGAAGATAATAGTACGTTTTGTTCTGTAAACACTAATTTTTCTCCTAATGTCATAAACCACTAATATCTAGGTTTAGCACATTCAGTTGTTCTGTTTGTCTTCTCGTCAGTTCCATCAAGTTTTCACAGTCTGCGTGGAAATGCTTCTGAAAATGCTTTTTAGTCAAACAGTTCAAATTCAATTTTGAGAGTGTTTTATGTTGTTCTGATTAAGTGAATTGTTGCATAATGCAGGTTGTCTTGTCATTAAAGCATTTGCAGTAATTAATCAGAGTGTTGTATAATTACTGTCTGTGTTTTGCAAAGCTAAAGTCAAATGCCTTGTTTTCTCTTATAAGATATTCCACAGCGTGGAAGATGATTCTTTACTGTGTGAACAAAGGAGCTTGCATATAAGTGCATTTGTCTCACTATGTAAAGTATATATGTGTGGATATGGATGAGTATGTTGCCATGTGGCAGCCTTTCCCCCTTGGTTCTCATTGCTACTTACTGGATTTTGTTGTGTTAATTAGGATCAAGGGAAAAAAATGAGATGAGGGGAAACAGAAAGCTGGATGCAAAGAAGAGATGAACTGACAGAGAGATGACAGAGAGAAGTTAAAACAAGAGCGAGATGCAGAGGTGGGGCTGCTTTGAGGCAAGTAGCTTTGAGAGTTAAAGAGAACTGAAGAGGTAAAGACCCCGCAAAACGTGTCTTTATCCCCTCGAGGCCTGCAAGGGAGATTTGTATGTGATTGTAAACAAGCAGAATTGACTTCAAGCCTAGGTTTGGTCTGTAAATACTTCTTTTCTTTTAGTTTTATCCATGGAGCTACATGCAACCTACATTTCCAGCTTATGTGAGCAGTGCAGAGAAAGAGTAGAGGGTGGAAGTGGGGCACACTGAGGTGATTAGAGCTTTGGCAATTGACAGACAGAATGAGGCACAGATGTAGACAGGAGTTCGTTTAAAAAAAAAAAAGGAAGGAAATGACGGAGGTTTTGGTGGCATGTAATAGAAATGTTTATGTGAACATTTGTGAAAGAGAGAAGGAATATGTGAAGCTAATGGGAGGATTAAAGTACAGTATGTGATAAGAGGCAGTGCAGTTCTGCAAGTTGCTGAGGATCTAAGAATGCAGTTAGTTATTTAGGTCAGTCACACAAGAGATGACTGGACTGATCATTTAGATGTTGAATTAATATCCTTGTTTGCACAGAACATTCTTTTATGTGTAAATATCCTCCCTTGGTGGAGCATCTTAATACAGCAAGTATTAACTTTAATATTTATAGGAGGAATCAGTCTTAGTCTCCTCTTTCTTATAATAGTGTATTGTATGAGTAGTACAATAATCAGAGTGGAAGAAAAGGGCAGCGACAGCAGGGTGTCAGGAAGAAAGGGTAATGAAACAAAAAAAGCTGAATAAGTAATAAAAACCTGGAAAGGCCGAAGAAATCACAATGGGAAATTGCATCTTATGAGAGGCATGCAGTTTTACAGAAGTTTCATGGCTATTTCTAAAGCACCAGGTAAGAATTAGTTGCGATTGGTGTGTTATATAATACAGTAAGCTCTTAATCTTTATTAGGTTACCTGTAGATGATGCAGGCTGTCTTTTGGCAGGTGGGGCAGTTGTTTATGTCCTGACCAGTTCTGTATGAGCTGCGACTGCAGAAACAACAAATGTAAAACATTTACACACATGAAAGCAGTTTGACTGAACAGAGCTGTAAATGCTGATGGCAGGTAAATGTCTGATTTTTAATTTTTGTTGTAGCATTTTGTTTGTTAATGATCTACACAAAATTCAATTTGTGCATACTTGTGCATGCGTTGTTTGTTATAATCCGCTTAAGAAAACCACTCTGATGTATTTACGATTGCTTTAATCAGTAGCATATATGAGTTTTAGATAAGCTGCTTCAACAAAAAAAGAAGAAAAAAAAAGCCTGCCAAGCTTCAGCAATATTCATTTTTGTAATAGGGAAAGAACATTTTGCACTAACAGCAGGCCAGGCTTTTCATAGTGGTGTCACGCTGGTGTCAGAATTGTTATTTCTCTTTCCATGGATACGTACCCAGTGCAACAACAACAGACATGCTGTCTACGTGTTGTCAAAGGGCAGAACATAGTTGTGATGTTTAGTGCATACAATGTGCCCCAGTAACAATATTCAGGACATTACCGGGATTGCTCCAGTGGTCGAGTACCTGCCTGTTTACTATTCTACACTGGAAAAAAAATATTTGCAGCAACTGTCTCAGTACATCAAGTTTGGAGCCACACGTTACATGGCACAAATATTATTAGCTTAAATTACAGGCTTAGCGAAAGTAGGCTTATTGTCTTTCATTTTAGATGGTTAGTTTGAATAGAAGAGTACACATGCCAAGTGCATCAAGGCTGAACAAGACTATGGAGACTACAGAGCCAAGGACACTGTTTACATGTTAGAAAATAAGCTGGAATTTTAAAAAATCTGTCAGGCTTGCACTGCCTGCCTCACAATTAAAATACTTTATTTTGCTAAGGTATTTTGGCTGGCCTTCAGTTGAACTGTTTAGAGAAAAGAGTAACTGATTTATGTCGATAAAATTGACATTTTAATTACATGGAGTGAGACTGTGTAACTGGCATCATTTTTCTCCTTCACCAGTCTTTATCAAAGACGACAACAACAGCATGAGAAGACAAGTTTTTGCTTCAGGAGTGAAACGAGACAAGGAGCTGAGCACAGCGACAACCTTTTAGCTCAGCCGACACTTTTATCACAGCAGCCCACTTAGAGTCCTTTCATTTCTGGCACAGCACCAGATTCATGCAGTCCCTCTCTTACTTGCTGCTTCTCTTAATGCTCATTCTTTTAAAGTCTTTCTATCTTTCAATAGCTATCTTTCACCCTCTCTCTTCTGTCTGACTTTCAGTCTGTTTTTCTCTCACTCTTGGCGTGATACATGGGCATCCTCCCAAAAAAGCCTGTACACACAACAGAAGCATGAATGCATATTATACAGCGACAAAGATGGGGTAAGACAGCTTGAACACTGATTTTATGTGTCTTATTGTGCAGCTTAAAGATTAATTGCAAGGTAATCTGATAGGGATTAGACTGCAGCCAGAGACATCTGCTAACCCTGGACAAAAAGGAGGGATGGGAGAGAATAAAACCATATAGAGAGGGAGTTCAAATGATGGTATGGTCGGGAAAAGAAGGTGCAGACTTTAACTTAACAGTGAAATGGGGGAGGGTAGTGAAGAGGTGAAGAATAGGAAGCATTAGGTGGGGAAAACAAAACAGTATGACAGCAAACTTCTGACAGCAGGGAAGAGTGATGGACAGGTTGTTGGGAAAGGAGAAGGGGGGAAGAGGAGAAGGCACAGGAGTGATTCACAGTTGTTAGTTGAAGATATGATTCATACTTTACGGTGAAGTGTATAAAGAAAGATAAAGAGTGGGAAGGTATTAATTAAAAATGGAGCAAAAAAAAAGGTGTGAGGCTGATAGTGGAGAGAGGGATAAATTACTAAAAGCGATTTAAGAAGCAGTGGAGAAGAGGGGGGATTTTTGAAAGACCAGCTGTTATGCGTGGAGGAAAGAGGAAGAACATGTGGCCACGGAAGAGGAAATTAAGAATCAAAGATTTAGCAGGGGAGAGAAAGAGTAACTGATTAGTTCTGTTTGCTTAGAAGTAGTGTCTGTTTGGGGCTACATGCCCTCAAACTCAAAGGAAGTGCAAGAAAGCCAACGCTGGCCACCTGCTGGTAGGTATCAACTCTCTCCACACATGTGTACACACATTGGATCTCCACACAGGTGCCATTTAGAAATCTAATATAATGTCTTGAAAGCCTGCCAGCTATAAAAACTTCAATATACTCAGTTATTAATCTCTTTCACTCATATAATGTAGCATGCAGAAGCTGCATGTTGCATATAATGATGCGATGAGAATCCTTTGCAGGATACCTAGAAGGGGTACTGCCAGCCAGATGTTTGTAGCTGTGGGTGTTTGGACTTTTAAAGCACTTTTAAGAAAGTTAATGTTCAATTTTAGAGAACGACTGGATGGTTCGAGTAACAGTATAATTTTAGCACTCACAGATCCGACAGTGAGTGGTTCCCGTTACTCATCCAGTCTGAGAAAGCACTGGTTGAAGTGTTTGTGTATTTATTAATTTCTTTTAAGTAATTGTGTTTTATGTATATTATCGTTTTATATTTTTACAAATGCTTCATATATTTATTCTCATATATATATATATATATATATATATACACACACACACACACACACATATATATATATATATACACACACACATATATACATATATACATGTATACATATATATATATATATATATATATATATATACACCCTGCTCTTCTACCCCTCTTTCTCATCTTTATCACCTCCCTCTTGCTTAAACATTTGCTCATGCGGTGAATACCTCTAGCACTCCTT
>VUQR01024922.1:0-17845 GCA_015108515.1 Hemichromis elongatus | reverse complement strand
TTTATTAATTTCTTTTAAGTAATTGTGTTTTATGTATATTATCGTTTTATATTTTTACAAATGCTTCATATATTTATTCTCATATATATATATATATATACACCCTGCTCTTCTACCCCTCTTTCTCATCTTTATCACCTCCCTCTTGCTTAAACATTTGCTCATGCGGTGAATACCTCTAGCACTCCTTTTACATGTGTTATCTCTTTTTATCACTCCCTTTTTCATTCCCTTTCTTGACATCTATGTCTCTTCATATCACACTTTATTCTCAGATTATCCTCTTCCTTTCCTTCTTACCTTCTTCCTTTCCCCTATCTCCCCTTCTCTCTTCAAGTTATTTTCCTCCCTAAGTCCCTTCTCTCACCCTTCACTGAAGGCTTTGCTCTTCTCCAAGTCTTGAATCACGTTGAGAAGCACCTTTATCTTCTCCTGATTGGACAGCAGGTTCTCCTCTACACTCTGCAGTTGCTTCTCCAATCCACGTGGTGCTTGTACCGCATGTCCATCCAGAAGTCCTCCCGGTGCCCCATTGCATTGTGCTTTCATATGAGTCTTACAAGGCAGAGTGTGGTCGTCGAATGATTTGCTCTTCTGATTTGTGTAGTCCTTGAGTTTGATCCGTTGTAAGGATCGTTTGGGTACATTTGTGGTCCCCTGGGTTTCATTTTCTGCTACAGATGTGGCTGGTTTGGACTGAGTGGGTACAGGACAATTTTTTGGTGGAAGAGGTGGGGTGGTGCTAAATTTTGAGTCACTGTGACAGGAAGGAGCTGGAGACTTCAAATCAATACGAGCTACTGTGTTCTGATGTGACTCTTCATCAATGTGTTGGCCATGAGCCACAACTTGACTGTGTTTGTCATTTAAGTCTGGCTTTATCACCTCTAAAGTTGGCGTGTGTGTTTGTTGTGTATGTGTGTCAGCTGTGGACCTATCTGTGTTGCTTTGTGTATCTGTTGTCTGCGTGGCTGAGTCCTTGTAAGAGGTAAAATCTGCAGAGTGCGGCCTCATCTGCTGCTGTGAATCTTTGGCTTTGTTCTGAGTGTGTGTTGCGTGGTTTGAGTGTGAACTGTGCGCTTTTGGTATAGTGTGCGACAGCTGTGATAATTGAGTAGTCTTTACTGATGTGTGTTGCTGTGTGTTGGCTGGGTCTGTTTTTTTGGTGCAAGACTGAGAGTTCATAGCAGCAGAGTCTTTTCTGGACTGATTGGGAGCCACAGGCGGTTTCCGTGGCGGATTAGGTAAAGTCTGGCTAGCTGTTATTTGATTAACTGCCCTCCTGCGACATGCACCAGTGCACGGCGAAATCTGAGATCGTCTCCTCCCACATGTCCCACAAAGGCGAGGCGGAGAAGTCGTCATTACTCTGCAGGGCCGAGGTGGGGTGGCGTGCACAGTTGTACAAACGCTCCCTGTCTTTAACACTGTGCGATGGCCCTCCCCTCGTAGAGACTGCACCCTTCTCCTTTCTTGGGCTGGCTCCTTACCTTCTGTGGCTTCACTGCAAACCCCTCCCACCACATCAGAGGCTACCACGCTGCCATTTGTGTACCGCGCTGTCCTTTTACCTCTCGTTTCCTTTGGGTTTGTCCGTATGTTTTTGATTTGGCAGTAAACTCCACTGCCTGATCCCTGTGACCCCATGTCGTCCTGTGTCAGGCTGTTGATCTCGTTTTGAGATGTCTCTTTTGACACCGGCAGACTGTTGCTGTCACTTCTGATAACTCCCCCTGCCTCTGCTGTTGTTGTTGTTTTGTCTGTTGCCATGGTGAGGAGCCGAGGCGTGTTGGTTGGTTGGCTGCTGTGGCGTTTGATCGAGGGGAGAGTCCGAAGTCTGGGAGATGTCTGCACCCCGACACTGCACAGTGGGCCCCATCGCCCCCCCGCCAGGGGAACTCCCAGTGCAGGGACTGGATTTGTTGGGTCAGCCACCCTCCTGCCCATACTCCTCTGCAGGCTTGCTCAGCCCCCTGAGGAGCTGAAAGGGATGGAGGCAAGCAGTGACATCAGCCGCCAGCAAGATTAGATCTCAGCACAATCCAAGATGTTTCCAGGTCTTGTTTGCCCAAATTAATTTATGTGAAAGAGTTTTTAGGGAGCTGGAGACAGGAATTCAATATCCAATAAAGCTGTGGACTCTTAACTTTCTTCCATTAATGATCTTCTTATTACTTGAGCTACTTCCGATTGGACGTCACTGTCAAAGCTTTTCTCAGTTTCCAACCAGTGGTCCGCAGGTGATGAGTTGGACTGCTTTTCTGGGCATTGCTGGTTTGTTCTGAGCAGAGAAAAGAAATAAAAGCAATGAATGATAGAAACAAAGGTAGAAACAAGAGAAACTGGCAAGAAATAGACTGGCAAGAAGACATAGACATTAGGCACGTAAAGCACCGTGTAAAAGCTTCGACCTCGACTGAGAGCACACACTGACCAGATCAATATAGGTCTATCAAGTTCTTATTACCCTGGCAGGTGGGTAAGAGTAACAGTGGCGAAACTTTAAATCCCATCAAGGAGAATGAAAAGAAAAGACTATAGAATATGTTCAGGGTAGGTTATGGGCAATTGCATCTTTCTCTATAGAGTTGGGAGTTGCATACAAATCACAGGAGCTATATATCTTGTGAATTTAAATATGTTGTTGGATTCTTTTGTTAATTGATCAAATGGTACAACACATTTAAAATTATGTTTTCTTTACATTCCATAATCGTTGGTAGACTTATAAATAATCATTTGTTATCATTTTTCTTGAAAGCATTTTGGAAATCTTCCAAATGAGTTAAGATAATTAAATATTTTTTGTGATGAACTCTATAACATTGTTCCATGTTTAATGGGTTTTTTTTGTCTAGTAACGTAGACAGACATTGTACCCTTTGGTCTATTTAAAAAGTTTTTGTACTTGATCTTTTTAAAGACAGGACATTTAATGTTAATCCATGACTACATTATGTTAAAGCCTTATCTTTGTTTTGTGTTATTTTGCTTAGTCTAACATTTTTGGATTGATTGAGAGGGAAGCAAAATTAGCCATTTAGTCCTAATCATTTCATATCACTGACTCAGTGAAATTCAGTGGTGCACTGTGTCACTGCGATTAGCTCATGAAATTGGGCCAGAATTTTATTATATTTACTTTTTTCCATATCAGGATTTTGGGCTGTTGCAGAAAATTTGTGGTGGGTACATCAAAAAGAAAAAGAAAGATGACGAAGAAAAAAAAAGTGTTATTTAAATAACTCACCCAAGTGGTACTGTATTTAAGAGCATGGAGAAGTGGCTGCAGTCACATTTGTCTGGTATATTTCGTTTTAGCTAATGGAGCTATGCTAATTTGAGCTAATGTAATTGCACACAGTTTGGCTCTTGAGGGTAACTGGCAGTGCAGTGCATTTGCTGTCTGCATAGATTTCAAGCAACAATACATTTTAGACTTGTTGCAGATCCAGCTCATATATTTGTTTGTTTAAAAAGTCTGTTGCAGTCCACCTTTGATCCCACAGTGGTGAACAAAAAGCTGGTCTGCAGCTGGTGCGAGGTAATTTATCCATGACATTAGGCTTGTGTGTGTATCTAGGCTGAAATCGTTGTGTCTTTGTCAGTATTTTTTTCTCTTCTATCTTCACAAACAATTTTGTCACTCTAATTCAGCCAGTGTGGGGTGTAAAAGCTGGCTGCACACACACACACCAAATAATCAAACACACATAGGGAAGCTGGTGCAACATGTCACACAGATGCTTGCTGTATACGTCAAGAGTGGGAAAACTACGAGAGAGAGAGAGAGAAGCTATAGCTATGTTCACCTAATAGTGTAAGAACCCATGAGATTAGGAACAAAAAAGATCTTTTATTGTTTCATTATTGTAAAGAATTCTACCTCAGGGTTTTGAGACGTTTTAAAACAGCCTGTCAGCTCTGGCACTGTAGCAGGTAAAATATGTTCTCACCAGTGGACAGGTAACACATCCTAACTGCGTTGAGCCTGACTGCTACTCTAATATTTCATATGTATTCAGAATGAGAGGCATATACCCATTCACTCATACCAATGGCCTGTCATGACCTAAGCCTAATACCCCATGCTGTTTTGACTGCACAAGGAGAATAAAAATTGACATCTTAGCCTTCCCCCCTCCCCTTTTCCCTGACAGCAAGTGTAATTAAGGATGTCAGACTCTTTGGATTTTCAGTTTTCATTTAAAAAATTAAATATTAATACTGATGCTGGTGGGCCTGCCCATGAGCTGAAGTGCAGAACAAGGAACAGTTTAAATTTAGTTCAGCCTGCATCCTGCGTCTGAAACTTTCTAGACATAGTTGAGAGAACAATAAGTGTCACACAGTGCTCTGCATTGCATGAGAGCTTTAGTGACAGTGGGGCTTTGAAATGTAAGGTTTCTGCATAAGGCATTAAAGATCAAAGGATTTCTGTTTCAGTGACATATTGCTCCTACTTATATAAATATCTTGACAGTGTATTTCGCTTGTGGAGTGCGACATTGCCAGGGAGGGGGTCTCGCATTATTGACAGCCCAGACTGCTTATTGTTTACCGTGCTAACTGTCGTAATCACTGTCCTGGAGTGGACGACAGAAGCTTTAACTTATACTTCATGCATCCCTTTTATATACAATGCAGGGCACAGCTAGTGGATGCATGAGGAAAGGACTGAGATTCATTACTTGCACAAACAAATTGCAGATGACGATGGTGGTGAGAAACAGATGGAGAGGGAAGAAGAGAGCTAACCGTTGTTTGTGTGTGCAAAAAAAAAAAAAGAAAAAGAGAAAGGATGCATATGTGCATGCATATGTCCCCATTTGTGTGTTTGATTGTGTATATGCGGTCAAGCAGCTTGTCCTTGTCCTGGGATTCAGACCGAGTGAACTAAAGGTAATTCCACTGCAGCTGACTTGCCTTTCCATCAGCAGCCTCATCAGACAGTAGAGCACCTGCTCTTCTTTCTTTCTTTTTTTCTGTCTTTTTTACTTTCATCATTTTTGTGTGTTTTCCTTTTTGAAGTCTGACTCTTCACCCCTGACCTGCACAATGTCAGGCAGAAAGTGACACCATATTCTCAGAAATCCATCTTACACTCCTGTCTATCTCAGACTCTTTTTCTCAATCACTTTCCCCTCTTTTAAATCTTAAAGGATAGCACTAACCTCCCATCCCTCTTTCATCACTTGCTGTGTTTGTTGTCACACTTTCCCACTCAGCACCCTCTCTTCCATCTCTGTCATGCAGCCTTTGATTTTCTCTGTGCTTCTCTTTGTTCTTTATATATAAACGTCGTCTCTCACCAACATTTCACCTCTGGCTGTGCAAAATAAACGGGGAGGAGAAAGGGAGGAAACATTGTCAGCTGGGGGATAAAGGGGAGGCAACTGAAGAGGATAACAGGTTAGACGCCGGCACTGGCAGGGCTGACAGTTGGCCAGCGGATGACGATGAGAGAACAGATCTATTAGAAGAACTGTGGACAAGATGAAGGACTCGTGTGAGAAGTTGTATGTGTGGGTCAACGGAAGAGATATACAGGCCTAATTTCCTATATAGTCGGTTTAAATCTCCAATCAGTTTCTTCTTTCATTATCTGAATGACTTTTTTAAAAGATAAAAGTAAAAACAGAAGACTGGAGGAGGAGGAGGAGGATGTTTGAAGAGAAAAACATTAAAGGGGAGAAAGAAAAAAAATCTGGGATGTCACACGCATTGCTTGCCAGTAATCAATGAACACCGCAAGTGTGCTTGAGCATCTGTCATCACGCACACAGACCATACAAACACACACAGCCTTTCAACACCGCAGGGAGTTTCTTGGCAGGGCACAGTCTTTTATGAAATCTGTTTATACATGCAATGAGTTTAATTTGCCAGTTGGTGGGTTTGAGCTTTTAAAGAATTGTCTATGACACAGGCAGTCTCGGCGATGCCCCGCGTGTTTTTTACATGTGTCTGTGAATGAGTGTGCACCCACGCCTTTGCAGTGGTAACAGAGCGCTGAATGCTCCAGCGAATCGAGTCCCCTGTCGTTTCAAGGTGAGTCTCATTTTTCAACTGCCGATTGACGGGCCCTCTGTGTGTGTGTGTGCGTGTGTGTAAGCATTTTTAGGAAGACTGAGAGTTGCTTTACTGCTCTGTAATCACACCACCCCTTTCAGTTACTATCTCTCACCCACTCACCACCAGAACAGAACAAACGCAGCACTTTATTGGCCCTTTGAGACGGGGCACAGAGTGCATTTTGTGCAGTTCATTAGGCGTTTTTCCCTCCAGCCACGGGTGTCTGGGTTCAAGGCAACAAAAACACTTCTCTTTTATATATTGCTAAACTTCGCCTTTCTAATACTACAGCTCAGATTTAACATGTCTTTGAAACTTAAAGCTATGGTAGGAAATGTGTTTCTGGTGCCACTAGAAGAAAAATCTATAATGACCTTTCAGCATATTGTAATTCAGACTGTCTGGGAGGAAACAGACTCCTTCACTTTCTGTTAGCTTTGTTTTTAGGATTTGAACAAATCTACTCTTCAGAGAGAGACTTTGGTTGATCACAGATCTGTTCAGACAAGAACAGGAGTAGTATAAAGTCGAATAAAGAGCAACATTGTATGATGTAGCACTGCAGTCGGTTAAGCATAGGGCTATCAGCTGGAAGAATGGGCTCTAAATGTCACATGAAGCTTAAACGTCAGCATTACCCTATTTCTATTCCATGTGAAACACCTACTGTTTAGTGTGGACGGCCTAGGTCTGGTGGGAGGGACTTAGAACAGTAAGGTGAGAGCTGCAGGAGGAGGGCTCTGCATCTTCTTTCTTGTCTTCATTTTTTATGGGATAACTGCAGGAGATAGGATTGACACACCTGCCATTTAAATATGTGAGCATCTAGTAAGACCATCTCTCTGACTCTTTGCTATAATAAGCAGACAACCTATCAAACAACATACTAAGCTTCTGTCAAAGAATTGTAATATAAAAATATAAGTATGTTCAGTATCTTGCATTCCTTCTATTACTTTGCCACAATATTCTTTTTTTTCAGTTAACTTTCTTCAAAATGCAGAAAATGAAAAAAAAACAAAACAATATTCAATATTTAGTACGAGCGTCCTTGTCTCTAAAACCACACCAGTTCTTCTTGGTTCATATTTTTCAAAGCAGTTAGCTTGTTCCAAGCATCCTAGAGAATTTGCCACAGTTCATCTGTGGATTTGGGCTGTCTTACTGTGTTCTGTCTCCTCGTTTAATCCCAGGCTGACTCCATGATGCTGAGATCAGTGCTCTGTGGGGGGGGTGTCTGTTGCAGGACTCCTCTTTAGCTTATTGACAGTACCGTTTGATGCACAGTACCCTATATTTTTTTTGTTTATATCCACGAGTAATTCCATTTTGTTTGTCTGTAGTTTTTAGAATGTGAAGTCAGCCTATATTTGATATGCTGATTTACCCACTGTCTCTGTGTTCGTTTGCATTTTTAATCAGTGATTTCAACTTTGTTAAGTGTCCCAGTATATCACTAATACCAGTAACTCATAGAAAAATGAATCCGGTATTAATCATAAAAATAAAAAAAAGGACATATACACAGCTGGTTCTGCAGCCTTTGTCATTCTGCATTTTAATTGAGAGCAGCTGTATTTTTTAGGAACAGTGCTCGTAAATTAGCATCTGAACTGGAAAGAGGGAAGTCACAAAAGGCTAATGTTCATATAGAAAAGGCCAAACATTTCACTAAGCCAGCAAGTTAGAGTCTAAGTGAAGAACTGTTTTGGGAAGATTGTGCGTAATACTAATGAGAGAGTAACTGAGATACTCAGGTGCCTCGTAAAGCTATGCAGTGCAAGCTGTGGTCACTGTTGCCCTCCAAGCAACACAAAAAAGATGCAACAGAGGACTTAATTGGGGGTTTTATAGACACACTCCAATCCCAAACATTTCACAAACAACAGGAAAATGGAAAATGCTCTGCGGCGCCCTGTGTACTGAATGTTCATGAAACATTTACGTCGGACAAACTCTGTGTATATGCACTCTGCGTTTGTGTGTGTGTGTTTTTGTTTCTGCATGTTTGCAATCACAGATGCATAAATTAAGCAGAAGGAGAATATAAATTAAACAGAGAACTGAGAGGCAGACTTGCCCGTACGTCTGTCTAAGAAGAAACTCAGATAAGGCAAACAATGTCACTAATTGAAAGTAAATCTGAAGGGTTTTAGTCTGTTCAGTGCATGAACACTGTAAACAGACACTGTAAGTCATTACAGTCTTTTTTTTCCCTTCTCAGGGACTCCCTCCAGTAGAGGAAAGGAAGAGACAAGATTCTGAATCTAAATTAACTTTCACGCTCATTTGCACTTTCACACATGTGAATTCACTGATTGAGGACCTGTTTAAACGTGTCTACCTTCGGTCGTGGCATGACCCCAATCAAAAGGCACGATGACACAAAGTAAAAAGAAAAACAAAACTGAACTCATAACAATGGATTTTATTAAAAAACTTGTAGCCCTTCCTGCCCCTACTGCTCGTGTATGTGACAACAAATAGGAAATAATTCAAAGCAATGTTCTTTTCCAGTCAGAAAGACCCCAGAGGGGAAAAAAAAGTCAGTTTGGTTGTAATGCTGTAAGCTTATTTATAACCTGTTAGGAACCTATAAAAGGGCTGCAATGCATTATAGACCAAGAGCACATTATTGACAAATCCATCTGGCGATTTAATTCATTTGTTTTGTTGTTTGCAGGAGTAATATTTGTTGGTTGAGCAACGGGGCAGGGAAACCAAAGGAAAACGGCATATTTATGAGATATTTAGCACCAAATACTTGATAATAGGAGATAAACACGAAACAGTGGAAAACTACACCCAGTCAGCTAAGAGGAGAAAACAAAGTGTTTGAGTTAGGGGAGATGCCGCAGATGCACTATTACATAAAAATATTATCAGTGTGGCTAATAGGGTGTGCTATCGTCAGGGGTTTACGTTTTTGCTTTTACTGTGTACTCTTCTCTCTCTGTGAGCATTTTTTTTTCTACAGTCACCTTTCTATTCCCCTTGGTCACCTGTCGTCATCCCGATTACTTTTGTCTTTATACTCTTTTATCATCTCATTCTTCTCTTCTCTTCGATATCACTCATCCTGCCTGCACGTCCCATCCAATATCTCCATCATTAACCCCTAATCTATTCCTCCTCCCCTCATCTCTTCATCCTGTTGCCCCTGCTGCCCTCGCTCCCTTTCACACATCCATCTTCCCGACATTCTGACTTTCGTGTCCTTTTGTCTTTCACCGCATCTCATCTCTTCCTCATCACTTGTTCACAGTGTGTCTGGTTAGCAGAGCGGCTAAAGTGTCAGGGACATGCACGCGCGGATGCACAGACACACACATACATGTAACTTCATGAGTGCATGCCAGTGCATATTTTTGTGCAACTTCTCTTTCTGTCTTCCTGTCGACTGACTGAACTTTTATTTCTTTCTCTCCATTATCTGTCACCCTGCAGACATTGAATGTGATAAAAGTCAATGTATTTTAAAGCCATAACCCACTGATTAAGTTTTCCCAGTGTATAATTGCAGATGTACTTCCTATACTAAACTTGTTTCCAATATGTGAACCTCTTTTCGTGCATTTGCTACTAGACACATAAATTACTTTCTGTATAAGTTGATACAAGCTAGCAGTTATTACCAAAAATATAGAAAGAAAACATGTTTATATAAAATGAAGAATATGAATTAATAAAGGACAATGTTGAAAATATTCAAGAATTCAAGAAAGAAAGATTTCATTAGTCGTGAATCAAATTCTCACCTTCACACATCGACTATTTATTATTATTTTTCCCAGAATGAGAGCAGAGAAAAGCCTAAGCAATATTCTGGTGCATTCCTAATAACCACGACAGGCTGTTTGCAAAGTGGCATGCTAAAATTTGGACACTCCTGAAAATATTGCATATTATGTTAAAGTGAAAAGAACTGAGTGCAGCCGCTGCAAAAAACAGAGATAAAAATGTTTTTTTTCTTCAAATAGGGATGTGCTTTTCAGAGGGTTTTTCTGTGTATGAACTTTTCACAAACTGAAAATATGCTGTTCTGTCATCTGTAGTTGGTCATCTTTGTGCTTTTAAGGTTTCATTGCATCAGTAGTTCATTAGACTTTAACTGATTTGATAGAAAGAATCATCATTGGGAGTCCAGAGCTTGATTCATTCTCTTCTATTTCAGATTTCATGGTAACAGTAGGCTTGTTTAAGGATCTGATTGGTGATTTGAAAAATTACACTTTACTTTCAATTATGAGTTTGAATGCTTTTTAGAAACCCAATGCACCCATTTCCTATAAGCAGTGGCTTTTGGCCCTTCATAAAAGACCCAAAGGAGTCCCAGCTTGTCTGTGACATATTTATTATTTCACTTTAGTTCAGTAGGGCATTTTTCAATGTCAGTGGTTAATGATGTTAGAATAGTAATAGTCATCTGAATATTGACTAAAATATAAAGAAGTTCTTTTCTAAAAATGAAGCACACTTAAAAGAGAAGTGCTATAAATGATATTTTAAAAAACTACCAGCTTGAAAATTCCACTTTCTGAAATATCAATAAAGAAAATGCTAAAGTTGTTAAAAATCAAGAAAACTTTTTTATAAAACTGTGCATGCTGCGCAGAAAGTAAAAGCAAAACCAAAACATGGCAACAAAAGGCCTACAGGAAAGTGTAGCTGTAGCAGGAGTGGAAATGCACAAACAATACCTACACGGAGGAGGCAAAACAGGGAAAACGTCCTTCAATCTCACCACAAATTCAGCATCTTAAGTAAGATGCAAAATAACGTCTGAATAAGTCGGTCTCAATTTGGAAGGAAGTACCAAAGATAGATGAAGTTCAAATTGAGCTGTTTGGCTGCAGTTATTGAAGGCATGTGTGGAGAAAGAAAGGAGCACCATTTGATGAAAAGAACACCTTGTTAGCTGGAATTACTTGTGTTTAGGGTTGTGCAGTAGCTGATGGCAGTGGAAACAAAGCATACATAGAGGGAGGAAGAGTTCAAATATTGTGCAAGCAGTCAAGAAAGTCAAACTGAAAGCAGATTCACTTCTGTAGCAACAATAATGACTCACAGCAGAGTACAATTAACTGTTTTTTGCTAAGCATCCTACACAGCAGTAAAAGCGAGTAATATAAATGTTAGACATTTATTCAACAAGTGTGGTTATTTGGCTATAGCTCTGTAGACATTTCGCTGTATGACTGGAAACAACATTATTTTTCTTTCCATTTTTCAACTTGTTGATTTGTTTGTGCAAGGAAAGGAGTGGACTGTGTGATAGTGTAACACAAACACACACACACACACGTATATATGCACATACTGTGATCCTGATTTATGTTCAAACTTATGAGGTTATATAAATTTGGCAAACAGGTCACATAAATTCACCCCGTCTCAGTTTGAGATGTCTGTATACACATTTGATCGTTCTAATACAAACGCGCATACACAAAAACACAGATGCATGAGGTCAGCATTAGTGTATAAAGAGAAGGGTTATTGCTTTATAATCCCACATTAAAGCTACACTAGCTGTCCTGACGATTGGTTCAAAGGCTTTTAATATTAGTCGGGCAGCAAAGACACACACGTATGCCCATAAACACACAGGAATGTTTGGAATCGTTGTTAAAGGAAAACTTGTAATTAATATTGCATTATAAAACGCACACACACAGATGTATTCATGTAAAATCCTACTGTGACAGATGGATGGGATTACTCACCTTCCACACACACACACGCACGCACACACACACCGTATCTGCTGTCGATACTGATGCAGTGATCATACTACTTTTTTCCCATTTTTTGCAAAAATACACAAGGTTTCCATACAATAGATAGACCATCTGATAGATATATACACTTTTATCAGAGGACTGAGTCTGTAAGGAATGAGACGTCCACCAAGCCAAAATTTCTGTGTTTTTTGACTGTTTGTTTGTATCTATGTAGCCCAGAGGTTGAACCTATAGATTTTTTTCCTGTACTCCAGTTAGCTCTCTGGTGCCTTCTTCCATAAAACCACATTTACCTTCATTCAAAACCTTTGCCAGAGTCTTAAATCTTGAATGAGCATCTTTGAAAAATAAAGTATTTGCCTTAGGCTATCAGACCAGAAGCATTACTCAGATGGCCATAACAGCGCAAGAAGGAAAGATGTGAGGCTTTTATGCTATCGCTCCCCTATACACACACATACACACACACAAACACACTTAACTACATATAGACTCAGTGTTATTTTTTAACAAATGTATTTGCTCTTGCTTTCTTAGTCACTTACCTTTTCTTATCATTCCCTTTGGTCCGCATGCTTCTGTCTTGCCCTTGTTCTGTGTGTGTATCACTCGTGTGTGGTAGTCCTTTAGTGCTCAGTAGAGCTCTCCTTCGATTCTTTACCACTCTATCTCTCTCTCCGTCTCATTCTGTTGCTGCTGATCCTCGTATGCTCGCGGAGCCCAGTGATCCTCCCTCCCTCTCTCTCTCTCTCTTCCTTCTCTCTCTCTCCCTCTTTTCCTGATCAATATTTCTACTTGCTTCTCTTTAGCTCTTATGTGCTTCTCAAATATTTTCACTCATTTGAAAGTGTCATGACTCGCTTTTTTTTTCTTTTACATTTCATCTCTATATTGGTGGCAAATCCCGTGCCATGCCCTGAATTTTGTGTCTGTGTTTGTCTATGTGCCTACATTGACCCTGGCATGGTAGCAGACCCAGTGAAACTTTGGCAGTGTGCACGCGGGAGTCGAGCCAGGACACAAACAAACACACACGCGTGAACACACAGAAGCACACACTCGTGCTTCTACCACTCACTTTATTTATATCTTTGCTTTTCTGTGAGAGTAAAGTCTAGCATTGCCTTGCTAACTCGCTTTCTCTTTCTGTCTGTTTTGGTTATCTTTCGTTTTCTCCTTGTAGTTTCACCTCACTCTTCTATTTGAGCTACAGTATTTGGTCACTGTCCTCTCTCTTCTTTGCCCCACTTTCTCCTCTTCATGCCATTCTTTAGTGTTCTTTCATTCCTCATTTTTCATACTCCCATGCTCTGTATTTGGCTGTCCCACCACTCATCCTCCTTTAAGCTTATTGTCTTTCTTTCCCTGCTCCCATTCATATGAGATGAGAATGACACTGCTTTCTTTCTTGTGGCAAATAAGGCAATTAGATAAAATGAAAAGAAAGTAAGATTAAACACCATATGACATCGGGTTTAAATTATGCTTAATGATGAATGCTTTTGTCTTTTGAGCCTTCCAGGATTTGTGTGTGTCTGTGTGTGTGTGTGTGTTTAAATTAATTTCTTCTTTTGTCGCGCATCAAGGAAGACAAGAATGTTTTACCATTTTTCACATCTTTTACTGGCAGCTTTCAGATTTAGAATTCAGGTTTAGGGATTGATCTTGTAAGGTTTCGTTAGGATGGACATTTGTTAGGCTGTTAGCAGGTAAGAAATAAAGCTGCAGGGAATTTACAAATGTAATGCTTGTACAATAACATAATGCAATGTAGAGCTTGATTCTCTATTCTAAGCAGTGATTGTCGGTGAAATATTTTGAATATTTCTTTAAAACACTGCAAGTTTGTGTGTTCCCTGAGCAGCTCTTTGATGCAGTGTCCATATAAATGTCCCTCCTGACCCCTCCCCCATCTGAAATTAACTGGTGATGTATGCACCACTGCAAAGTGGTTGACTCACCTTGTGTTGTGTTTCAATTGACCTCTGGTGTGATGAGGTAAATGGTGTGTGTATGTGAGTGTGACAAATATAAATGTATTTATGCACATTGCATAAGCAGCAGTTGAACACATGAAGGTTTTTAAAAAATATTACACGTGTGCACGGAAACATGCGAGGGCCATAAATCATGAGATAGTTGTGCCAGAGCTTAGAGGTCGTGGTAATTTGGTTTGAGAATGGAGGATGAGAAGGGATATGAGAGTATACAGTGTGTGAGCTGGAGACCAGAGAAAACAAAAATCTGTCCTCTTCTTAAGCCTGTAAATGTTTTATTTCACTGCATTTTTTTCCTCTGCTCTTCATTCATTTTTCCCTTGACCTCCCCTCCTCTGTTCTCTATGCTCACTCTTCCCTATTTGCGTTAACTGATTGTGGCTCTTTTTACACGAGTAGGAAATGGGCTGAGGACACATTGATCTGTTTTCTGAACAGTCAACAGGCGTACAGGTTTGCATACGCTGTGTAAAGCACACAGATAGACACTCATGCTACCTCTCTCTCTTTCTCTGACTCAGACAGACATGCAACCAATCCATCCTGACACATAACAGCTCTAATTACTGCTGCACACATCCCATCTCTTTGTTCACCCCCCTTCCCCAACTACCTCCAACCGTCTTGCCACCCACCAACTCTGTACATTTCACCTCAGCCCACAGGTGTTGGGAAAAAATGTGTCTGCATGTATTTGTGTGTAACAAGGAGGTCAGTGACGAGCACGTCACTGTGAGGGAGTGTAGTAAGGAGTGCTGCAGGCTTCCAGTGAGAATATGTTTTTTAGATGTTCTATTTAAAAAAAAAAAAAGATGATGATGAAAAATCACACACGCAGTGTAATGACTTCCCACCTAGGGGGCTGTAACAAAGGGAACCACAGAGGAGGGTAAAGGGGGAGATTGGTGAGGAGAGCACAAACGGGATATAGACTGCTGTGAAAGGCATCATTGGACCTGATGTGAAGTCATTTGATAGATCGTTCTTATCGTGTGCCCTCTGTTTTAAATTGAAACTCTAGATGACTTCCAGTGGATAGTCATCCACTAGACTAGGCTAGTGTCTATATGTACATATCTTGGTTATTTGCACTGTAATAGGGGAAAACGTGGAAGTAGATCAGTGTGTACCGAGTGCACTACTTGATTCCCTGTTTCACACTATTGATTGGCAGTTCTGTCAATGTCAGAAACAGCTATTCGTGTAAAGATTAAACCCTAACACCTTAAGCATTTAAATTGGGACTGTCACAGTTAATGCTTTAATTCTCTGTCTTAATTTAAAATTAATGATATGTTAATTATATTTAATTGCATCCATCGTGGTTCCACTGTTTATCCTGCTGGGCATCTCTTGGGCATAATGAACTTTAAACAAAATTCAAACTCGCTGACATAGAGTCTATGTAACATTTACAAGACAGAAAAGCCCAGGCTCAAAAAAATATGAGCAATTAAATTGGGATTGCCAACTCACAGCTTCCACTATGAGTCAGAATATTGACAGGGGCTGATGGCAAGGGTTACTAATATAATAATATAGTTATTAGATAGTGCTTATCTAATAATATAGATACAACAGTGTCCACACTAGGGTGGCTGTGATGAGAGTTTAAGTGAGTCAGTTTACAATTTCATGGTCATTTCCATATTTTTGAGCTATTGTTCACTGCATTCCTATTTTCATTATTTAGTTTGATTCTAAAGCTTTAGGTAAGGTAAAGCAGTCCAACAGAAACTGGGAGAATATTTTTACTTTAAAAATAAAGTTTGTTGTTAATTACATTGCCTCAATCTATTGAATATTCTTTCTTTTTGCCAGCTGTCTCCTAAGAAAGGACAGCTGCCCTTCAATTACTGGTTTATGATTTTGCTGGTGTCATCTACCACACAAAAAATAACTTTAAGGACATTCAAATGTCATGCTAATGCATTTTGAGATTTCTCAATTTGGGTGTTTTGTAAGCAATAATGTTAAATTAGCAACAGCACCAAATGATAACACCTTGGCAGCTGTGGCTTACTCTGTTTTCTTGCCTTAATCACAGGGTTGACGCTACAGTCTGAGATGCTAGCTTCTCTAGATGGCAAATTTCCAACACATGTGCCAGTCTAGAAGCTGGAGGGTAGAAAAGTGCACTGTGTAATTTTCCTTCCAGTGTTACAGTCTCCATGTCAGAGGTAATTTGTCATTTGTAGTGATACAGTTACCAGTGTTGTGCTACAGTATGTCCATAAATGCACATATCTCCATTGCTTTTGGGACACTCATATGGATCTTGCTGCTGTGAAATGAAAGTAGCAGGAATTTAGGCTCAGACTTCTACAAATAGACCTAATATACAAGCCTGAATTGCATTTGTAAAGGGTGAATTTTGTGGTGAAATCCTGATATTCAACTTTTCTTGCTATGTGAGCAAAAAAATCTTTTCTCAAAAAAAAACCCCTCCCTCTTTTTTGGTGTATTGCGTGGATGCGAAACACACATCTCCATACATCTCTGCAAGGATAAATTAGTTACAGATAATAACATAAAACATATCTCTATTAAATGCTACTTGTATTCTGTTTGTAATTTGGCTTTACAAGAACCAACCAGATGCTCTGTCATTTGGTGGCTGAAATTCCACACTAAAATTTCATGTTTCACACTTTTTCTGCTAATTACGGCTCAAGAAACAATAGACTTTCAGTTTGAACTTTAATAATTGTAAGCTGTAAGCAGGTATAACATCTGGGTTCAATTGCCTATTCAAACTAGTCATTTGAGACTAAATCTTATCTTCTCACTTTAGATGGCCTAATATCATCTGTTGTTGACTGGATGATTGTTGACTGTGATCTATCGCTGCTTTCACTATCAGTAAAAACATTTCGTTTGACGCTGCCACCACGGTAATGACAGCAACACATTATCAGCCAGCAGAATATATGCAGTGAAAGTTATCAGGATACAAACTGCTTTGTCAGGTAACTGTCATTTGGAAGCAGCTCGGAAATTACAGCTGTAAATTTGTTACCAACAGCAGTGGCCAGAATGAGAGAATGGATAGACACATTAAAGGAAAGCAAAGGATGGAGGAGGAAAGGAGTGAAATCTCAGACCTTGGCAAAGTCTGTGCCGTGTTTTGCCAGTAATCTTGTAGCTGTTGTGTAAGGCCTTTGCCTCAACAAGCCCTGATCTCTCTATCTGTCATACAGAGTGTGATTGTCTGCAGTTTTATTATTATACACAACAAAAATATACCTTCCATGCGTCTTAGCATGCAACAGAATGTGTTGATGAAACACATTCATGTGTAAGGACGCAGGAGCATTTAATGGCTTTATATTTGGCCCTCTGAGCATTTGTGTTGTGTTTAGATGGCGTTAAAGGAGATTGCCCCTTTAGAGAACACCAATTAGAGTGAAGTAGGGCAATACAACACGTGACCTACACTTCAAAACAGTAACATCCACATATACACCAGCACAGTGAACACACAACCAAAAATTTATGAGCTGTTGAGTAGTTTTCCCGAGTAAGTGTGTGTGTGTGTGTATGTATGTGTGTGTCTGTGTGTGTTCCTAATCCTATTACTGATCAGGCAGTGCACTCTAAGGAGGCAAAAAAGGAAGAACGAGAGGTGAAAAAAAGTAGAGTTAATTGTGCTTCTTGATTCTGTCTGTTGGTTTGTACCACCATCGGGGAGAGTTTCCTACTGAATTAAATACATTAGTATATATGCATAATTTTATGAGTTGTCACTGCTTTCAATAACAGTGTTTTCTCATAGCTTTACTTTTAATGACAGGAGTTAAGTTTAGTGACAGATAAGTTGTTATTTAAGCACAAAACCTATCATTGTTCCCTCGTTTAAGTGTTTCTTCCAGCACTTACTTTGTACTTAGGTATCACACTAAACTGATCTCCCAGCACTTTTAAGAGGACATAAGAGGAAAGAGAAATGTGAAAGAAGGGAAGCGAGATTAAAGAAGGAAGTATAGTGATGGGGTCTCTGGTGTCAATAAAGTGCAGACAGTTGGGTGG
>VUQR01024921.1:67156-77379 GCA_015108515.1 Hemichromis elongatus | reverse complement strand
TGGAGCTGGACTCCCTTAAGGTGGTGTCGGAGAGGCGGATGTTGTCCAAGATAAAGACAATGTTGAACAACACCTTCCACCCACTCCATGACATGCTGGTCAGTCACAGGAACACGTTCAGTGAGAGACTGAGATTACCGAAAAGCACCACTGAACGACACAGGAAATCATTCCTGCCTGTGGACATCTCCCTGTACAATTCTTCCACTTAACACAGTCTCTGATATACTTGTTTTGCACATGTTCTTCCTTCTTCCTTTCCTGCTATTTATTAAGATGTTGAGTATATGTACACATATATATTGATGTATATATTGTGGTTTATTTCTTTAGTTTATTGTCTGTCTTGTTAGTGTCAGGAGCACTGTAACCTAAATAATCTCCCCTGGGGATCAATAAAGTATTCTGATTCTGAAACTTAACTGTTACACCTGGTAAATCAGCAATGCTGATCATTTTATTAAAGATGAAAGAATTTAGACAGTTTTTAACTCTCAGTGATGCCTCAGTGTTCGTTTGACTTTGGGACCTGAAAGGGAAGGGATTTTTTGGAGCCAGATTACTCCACGAGGCTCCTGATTACAGTAGCCCTAATGCTCCGACAATCTGTCAAGTGGGGCATCTTTGTACATTTTTTGACAGGTTTTTGAGCACTGTGTACCACATAAAATTGGTTCGAGGTCAGTAAGCACAACCAGAATTCATACATAAGGCACACTGATAATTTTTGAGAAAATTAAAGAATTTTAAGTGTGCCTTATAGTGCAGAAAATACAGTATTTGCTTCATTTGTCATTCTAAATTCTTCTCCATCTTCTTCTTCCCCAGGTTTTGGAACCTCCTCTTAGGGATCGCCAAAGTGGATCACTTCCTTCCTCCTCACTCTCCCCCTAACCCTGTCCTCTTTCACTACATTCATGAATTTTCTCTGAGGTCTTCCTCCTTTCCTCATGTCAGGCAGATCCATCCTCAGCATCCTTTGCCTAATATATCGACTATCACTCTTCTGCACATGTCAGAAACATCTCAGCCTTTCCTCTCTGACCTTGTCTCCAAATTGCTCTTTTCTAATCCCGTCCATTCTGGTCACCAGTGGAAATCTCAACAGCTCCTCCTCTTGTGTTTTTATCAGTGGCACCACACATCACAGCAGGCCTCACTACCATCCTGTAATCCTTCCCTTTCACTCTTGCTGATGTCCTTCTGTCACAAGTCACTCCTGACTCTCATCCCCACCCACTCCACCCTGCCTGCACTTTTTTATTCACCTCTCTTTTGCACTGTCTATTGCTATGGGTTGTTTATCCCATGCATTTAAACTCATCCACCTTTACTATGTCTGCTCCTTGCAGCTTCACTGTGACACCTGTCAACCTCAGATATTTATTCTGCCTTGCTTCTACTGATTTTCAGAGAATAACTCCACCTCTCCAGGTGTTCTTTTACCTCCCCCCTGCTCTCACTATATACCACACCATCATCTGCAAACTTCATAGTCCACAGAGACTCCTGCCAGTCAGTTTGTCCATCATCACTGCAGACAAGGATCAAGAATCTTGAATCTTGAGCTTGAATCTTGACAAGGAGCTCAGAGTGGCTCCCTAATGTAATCCCACCCCCACCTTGAACCCATCTGTAACTCGTACCACACATCTCACCACACTGTCCTCAAACATGTCCTGCACCACCCTCACATACTTCTCTGCAATTCCTTCAAATATTAAAAGTGAAGCATGTGCTTTGAAGGCTGTACACTAGCATGTAGCTAAACAGCCAAACTGCATCATTTAGCAGGATATAACCATCTCATCTTTTCCTAATTCATAATCTAATTTCCTAATCTCTATAATTATGAGGCTAACTGCCTCTGTTTCTTCTAAATGAACCATTAGCATTTGAGATCACACACAGCTTTAGCATCATTCTTTGTCTGTATTATGAAACTACGTGTTTAAAAAAAAAACCTAAATAAGTCTTAATATGCTGTGTAAACCTCAAATAAATGTTTACTATCTGAGTTGCTCATTAACAAGACATCATTAATGATTAACACCTAACAAGATGTTTTATGAGCATAAATGTATGAAAGGTTTAACTAAAACCAGCTAAAATGACAGATCTCAGCAGTTTTTTGTGGCTTTTTCAGAATGCAAATAATACTCCAAGGTTGGCACAGACATCAAAATAAGGTAAATGAATGGCGCTGAGGTGGACTCCATTCTTTTTAAGGTGCAGCATGTTTCCCAATGTCATTGAACAGCTCCCATCAGAAATGAAAACCATTGCCTCTACCTATTCTGACTTTTGCTCATCATAAAGTTGCTTGTCTCTTCAGAGCTGACAGTCTGTACTGGAACTGTTTTGGTTTGCTGTTTGGTTTTCTGTCTCTTTTTTATGCCAGAAGAGGAAAACTGTTCAGTATTTCACAGTAAAACTAAAGAACTGAGTAAAAATAAATACATTCTACTTGTTATTTTTCCTCCTGATCCATGTTATTTTTTCTGCAACCCCATTAATTTTTTTTCGCAATCCACTGTGAGACAGAAAGAAAGCGATCAGGTGGTTGGCGTTGGGGTGCAGACTATTGCAACATATGTCTGAAATGATCTGTTGCCGAAGCATTTAAATTTGGATCCAGGATGATTTGCCAAAGGAGGTACATTGCTTTTGTTCTCAGCTGTGTTTCGGCGCTCTTCTCTGCTTTCTCTGGAGCCCAGCGAAAACTCCACCAATGCTCCACCCGAGGTTCAAGAACGCACCCCTCCTCCGCCCCGAAAAAGCACATCTGGTGCTCAGAGCGGCCCCCGGGCCCCTTTTAGCAACCCCTCCCAGACGTGAACTTGGCCTACCTAAATGTTTTTGTTCCTGCAGTCTGAGCTGGTCTTATGGAGAGGGGGATGGAGAGAAGGAAGGAGAAGGAATTTCAACATAAACTGCTTTTTATTGACACAATTGAAAACATCAACATGAGAAGCTTATGAGAGACGAGGGATGGTGTGTGTGTGTGTGTGTGTGGAGGAAGCGAGGCGAGCAGGAGGGAGTGGCCATAATATGTCATCCATATCAGTGATCTGTGACCATATCGTCTAACCACTTAGTTGCCATTACAAGCAACCTGCCACTTGGTCAGTCAGCAGCTGAGTATTAACTTATTAAACCAGTCAGGATGAACTAGTCATCAAAAAACCCACCTTCAGCCCAATACCATCAACGAGCCATTTGCCCAATCAGCAGACAGCCACTCAGGCAGTCAATCACATGGAAGCAATTGATTAGAAACAGCTGTCCTCACCCAGTCCCTCCTCCTCCACCCTCTTCTTCCTCCATCTCCCTCAGAAGACTGAGTTCATTGTTTTAACAGCTCAGCCCACTTTCTGTACTCGCACAAGGAGCATGCTCCGAGGCTGTACCTCCATTTCTTTGTCCACGTCTTCTCTGTTTCACGCTGCACATGCTGTACATTTAACCACAGTGTCAGGCTAGTGCTCCAATAGCTGATGAAAAACTAATCTCAGTGGTTTACAACCTGGAGGTAAAGAAGCCCTGAGATCACTTTGAGAGGGTCAGAAGGCGATTACATTAATGAGGTTTTCGGACTCTTGATTATCTCTAAAAATCTCCAAAAAAACATTGGTTGAATTATATCCACTTACGTTCCAAACAGACTTGTGAAGAGGGATTTCCTATATAGTATTTACTTTTAAGAGGTCAAACAAAACAAACTCCTTTCTTTAATTCAAGAGGCCAACACACCAGTCAATGATTTCTCAGTTACTGCTGGTCCTAAATGAAAAATATGTTCTGCAATGGATGCCAAGTTGTTTCTCGCTCACAAAAAGTGAACTCAAACCTTCTTGTGATTCCTGATAGTAAATTGCCATGGTTACCTGTACTTTACATGGAAGACACCAACTTGCCTGCAAACACTTGCTAACTACTCACCAAACAGTCATGAAACTGGGAAAAGAGCAGTGTAAACTGGGAATTGTAATGCTTGAAATGTGTTGGTTGCAATAGCAAAGCGCAACTTTTTCTTTGAAGTTTCACTAAAGCTGGTTAAAAAAAGGAGTGTTTGTGGATAAGTCAGCATCTTTTGTGCAAATTTTGAGTGACTACTGCAATCCGTTAGTGACGAAAGCAAACTCAAGGAGGTTTTTGGTGCAGCCAGTTTCACTGAGCAACAGCCAAGCAGTCAGGGAGTAGACATTTTTGCCAGGCAGTCACTGACTGGTGACTGAGGCTGTAGATAACCCAAACAGACCTCAGTGTAGTCTGGACAATGAATGAATGAAATGTAATAAAACTAGGTGTGATGAGCAAATGGCAGATCTGATAGCAAAACCAAACACTAACTGGCTAACAACTCGTTAATCACAAGTCCTCAAAATCCATTTAATGTACTTGTGTGCTGGCTCCAATTTTCAGATCCAGAACGAAAAACAGACAAGACCGGACCTCCCACATTGACTCTTGTACACTTGTGGACACTATAAACCTAGTTACCTTTTGTAAATGTCTGCCACCCTGTTGCAAATCCTTAATAAAGGACCAGTTTAGTACAATGCTAGCATGAATTAGCAGAATGCTAGCATTTTATACACTGCTTTGGTTCACTTGGAGTGTATCGTCAATTCTTTATTTGTAAGAAATTAACATAAAATATGCATTTTTATGTCTAAAAACAGGTGTAAATAATTAAAATTATTTAGCTCCGAGGATTAGCTCACAGGCATCCTCTGCTGCACCCCTCCATGAACTGCAGCCAATTCCTGTGTAACTAAAATAATAAAAAGTTGAATGGCAAAAAAACACGTATTTTCATGGATTTTACTTATTTTCTCGCAGTTTTATCTATGGTCAAGAAGCATTTACTGCAATAAAATATTGCTCTGCAGTGGCACCACCTTTCATAAAAATCTTGTTTGTTCACAGGTGGTACCCAGACGGTGGTACCCAGACGGTGGTACCCAGACGGTGGTACCCAGACGATTACTGTCGCTCAAGGCCAAAAATGTGCATCTAATGGTTCTCAAAGTGTCTTTCCAGCAGAGCCTGACCGAAGCTTTTTGTGGCTGGTTAGCTCAGACTTCCAGATCGACTTGGTCTTCCCAAAGTCTGCTGACCCTCAGCACATCACACACTTTGTAGTCTCAGTTGTTTCTCCCTCACTCCTCTGTTGAATTCTTAAAATATGCTGGTAGAGAGGCTTCTAACAGACTTTGAGTTCCCATTTAAAAATTTAAGAAATGCCCAGGTTTTTGGAAATGGGCAAATTAGTTGCTAGGAAACATCTTTAGCTGCATGTTGTTGAAATTCACACCAAATGTGAGCTGTAGCATAATAAATAGCCCAAATACCACATATCAGACTGTGTCTAATGCAATGAGATCATCTGGAAAATTGTTGTAGTTGTATATTGTTTATTTTAATATACACATATAAAAGTGAAATTTTGAGGCCTCGTTTTTGTCATTATTTAAAAAACATGTTAAAAATTTTAGGTTGAGGTTGCACAAGTCCTACTTGTGTCCAAAGTCTTAAAGTCTTAAGTCTTAAAGAACAAATAAATACGTTAGAGAGAAAGTCTGCCCATTGTATTATGTAAGGTAAGAGCAGCTGGATGAGTGTTTAGCTATAAAAGCTAGTAATATTAGTAAATGTGTTGCGTCGATATTTTTATAGTGGCTGCATCCCTGCTGTGTTTCTGTGCGGTTTGTGAGATAATTCAACATGTTGGTTTTCCGAGTGGATGTTTTTCTCTGCATTTGCTCCACAGCTCACATTTCTTTTGCCTTTCCTACCATCCAGCCAAATGCACTTCAAAGCCGTTGTGTGACTGTATGTGTGAAGCAAATGCGATTGTTGCTCTGCTCACAAGGGGATGCAGAACAGGACCAGAGCAAAGCATGCGTCTAGTGAGTCTCATATTTCAAATGTTCAAAGACTGTGTTTGTGCATGCGTGTGTGTGTGTGCACACACACACTTATTTTGTTAATGACATCTCGTTCCAGGCATATAAAAACGAGGACAACGCTGCCACTTTTGATTTGTTACTAAAGCACAAGCCTCAGAAGGTGTTTTAAATCTGCTGTTTCCTTTCGTAGTGCTGCATTTAAAAAAAAAAAATGAAAAAAAGTGCAACGTCAAGTCATGTCAAAGTGAAAGTTCATCAACATAGCAGTGAATTTAAACAACCTGCAATATGAACCCCAGATACTCTCAGGATCATTCAGGTCTGTCCTTATTTTTACAACTTTGGCCATGTTCCTATAAGTTATAATTATACTCCATACACCTAATAAATAGCTCTGGAGAAGTCAGTACTTCTGAAATAGGCAGAGAGATATAAGATTAAAAAGTTACACACTGTTCAGCCAAATGATGTAAAACAGTTTACTTAAAAGGAGAAAAAAAAGTATAACCTTATCCAACTACAATTATGTTAAATTAAACCAAGTACAGTGTTTACAATGGACATGGTTTGCTTTCCAAACATTTTTGGCTAATAAACTTAATTTAAAGAGCAATCACATCAAAGTACAACAACTGACTGATGTAAACAATTGCTAAATTGTCTAATTATTATCTTAACATTTTTAGTTAAATATCTAAAAGAAATGTACTCAATAAACATCTTGAAATTTTAAGATATTTTTTAAAATAAGTTGAAAATTAGAGTTATCTTGAAAATTCGAATTATGCACCTCAAGTATCTTATAAATTTGACTCAGTAATTATCTTAATAATTCATCTTATTATGTCACAATTTTATGTTTTATATCTCAAGATTTTAACATGTCAAGTATCATAAAATATGTTATTTCTGAGTTTCAACATATGTAACTACAAAATTTCGAGCAACAAAATCTAAATCTTGGGATACTTATTCCAATTTTTGACCTACAGACAGCAAAATGTGTTTTTTTCAGTTGCTGAAATTATTTTCTATTTAAAAAACCCAAAGAAAATATATAACCTATATTAAACCTATTTCAATTCCTTTTCCATATTACCTAAATATCTCTTTGACCACATGTTTGCTAACATTCTAACACCATGATGCTATGGCTGTGTCCAATTTCGGGGCTTGCATCCTTCAGAGGGTGCATTTGTAGGCCGATTACGTCACAGCGAGGAGACGAAGGCTGTCCAAAGCCGAAGGCTCCTCCAAATCCTGCTGACAAATGCGCCCTTTTTTTCCCTCAGATTTGAAAGACGGGACAGGACGGGACGTGGCCCACAATATCCCAGGATTCATTGCGAATCAAAGTTTTAAGAAAATCTTTTGGGGAAAATGGCAGACTGTTTAAGCAAAGCAGTTCAGAAATAAACTTTTAAAAGTAAGTACTGGGTTTTTATCTCACTAAAAATATCCAGCAGAACAAATGTTAGCATAATGAAAAGTCTTAAAAAGTTCCATTTAGCTAACCTTCAGCTAATTTATGTGACATTAGGGATATCGCTACTTGGCTCGGGTCATACGAGCTTTGGTTAGTTCAGTTTTCTGCCAAAGCTGGCTCTGTTTGCCAGTGTTAGCGTACTGTATTTTTCAGACAATAAGGCGCACTCCTTTAATTTTCTTAAAAATCAACAGTGCGGCTTATAATCCGGTGCGCCTTATGTATAAATTCTGGTTGGGATTACTGACCTCAAACCGATTTTATGTGGTGTGCTCAAAAACCTGTCAAAAAATGTTTTAGTACGACTTTGGTAAGCTACGAAGCCGCACCGCTTGATGGATTGTCGGAGCATTAGGGCTACCGTAGTCAGGAGCCACGCGGAGTAATCTGGGTGCTTCAGGTCCCAAAGTCATACAAACACTGCGGCATCCACAATACGAGGTTAGTCATTAATATACTGCAACAACATGGGAATAGAGCAGCTGCAGGAGAATTCAACATTAATGAATGAATGGTACGGAAGTGGACGAAGCGCAGTTTTTGGCTTTCCTCGTATTCCAAAACGTGCTTTGTCTCTTTGCTATTACTGTCACCCGACATAATTTGCAGATGATGCGATGCTTTAAACCAAAACAGGCGCAGCTTGACAACACCATCAACATGCGCTATTGCAGTAGAGCGGATCATAAGAGATAGATTAGGTGAAACTATTTTAATCCCTCGGGTGGGCTCCTCCGGGAAATTCAGTTTCCAGTAGCACAGCACCGGCAGAATTTACATGTTACAGATACAATAAGGGGAATTAGAGTAAGGATATAAGCATATATACACATATATAAATACAGAATATATAATATGGATAAATAAATAGGAATACCAGTGGATTGCACACTTGAGTGAGTCTGTTGGACAGTGATTATTGCACAGTGAGAAAAGCACTACAGCTCAGTTGTTTCCCCTCCAGTGAGGAGTTAAACAGTCTGATGGCGTGTGGGACAAAGGAGTTTTTAAGTATGTTGGTTTTTGACTTTGGGAGAAGCAACCTGTCGCTGAATAAGCTCCTCTGATTATTCATGACCGTGTGCAGAGGATGCCCAGTATAGTCAAAATCTCTACCGTGGGCCAAATTTGTATCGTTTCTACGGTATACCGTTTATACCGCCCACCCCTACTGTAAAGCATACCTTTCTTATTTGTGCGTTATTCTCCTGATGGGAGCATAATTTATAAAATAAACATATTGCATTGCATAAGAGACAAAACTAGTAACTGAAGTCATTAACTCATCAGGAAAATGTATGCTTAGCTCAAAAATAAAGTTGTTTTTTTTTTTGTTTGTACAAACAGAGCGATTGGTCCCTCTGGTAAAAGATTTGAATCACTTTTCATGTCCATTTTTTATTTACAGTCTCTGATTAGGGTAAAGGCTCAGCTTTACCTAAATCTATGGTATTTTTTATGGTATATTAATAAAAGAAGAACACTTTAAGTATAAACCGGGTGTAAAGCATTGAAAAGTATCCAGTAACAGTCACATTAAAGCATTTCTGGTTGTCTAAATTCTGTCATTTCCAGATAATGAAGCGACTCTGCTGTTTGCAGTTGCATTTTACAGATATTAGATGTTGGACTGTCCTCGCACACTGTCCTTACTTATGGCTGCCAGCAATGATGGATCACTGTACTGTTCAGTGTGTCAGAGAGCAGACGGTCATGGGAGTGAGCCGCGGCCCTCCAAACACTCCAACACACGGACACACACATTCCTGCTGTTCGTGTTGTTGTGTGTCATGTGCTGAAGGAGGGCGGGGTTGGAAATCAAAGTCACGGAGGGAGGAGGGCAGCGGGGTTGATCTTGTGCTCTTTTACTGCGCAAACGTGAGCACAGACACACACATTCGTAGGTGGAATGTGAGGGCCTGAGCAGGTTACATCACACACCAACACACAGTGAGGTGGTGTTTGCCAGGCCAGGTTTCTGCAGTGCGTGAGCAGGCTGCATCCCAGCAGTCACCATATGGATGGGTACTGAAGTCAAAACACAAAGAGAAGGACGGATGGGAGAGGAGAGAAGGGGGTTGGAGGAAAGGACAGAGGAATGAAGGGAGGAGATGAGGTAGGAATTACTGTAAGCGAGGAAATAAGGAAGGAGAGAGACTAAAGGAAACAGGCTTTTGCTTACAATGAGGCTGAAATGCAGAGAAGGTTACATGGGATCGAGGAATGATGACACGTGGAAGTTATTTTGGAAAAATGATGGAGGCTGGAAGCGTGAAGTGAGAAAACGATGGAAGGTGGATGCAGAAAAAGGGACATGTGAGAAAGGATGCAGGAATAAAAAATTAAAGCTGAAATGAGGAGAAAAAAATGGTATTGGGCGCAGAAAAGGGAGAAAGGGGGGAGGAGAGGGATCGGGAGTATATAAACAGATGGATGAGTGTGAAGCAGAGATCATGGAGGGATTAGACAGACGAACACAACATACAGACTCACATATGATCCACAAGGTTTCTTACAATAAGCCTGTTTCGCCACACTATAATGTTTTTAAAAATAATTTGCGTATATTATTTATCTATGATTAAATCCATTCACACACAGTCAGTATAGAACCACCAATGAATCTAACCTCACATGTGTTTTTGGAGGGTGGGAGGAAACCAACGTACCCTGTGGCAACCCACACAGATATGGGGATAACATGCAAACTCCAGACAGCCTGGATTCAAACACAGGACCTTTTTTTTTTTTTTCCTATCTTGGGTTTGAATCTCTGCTGTCATCAAGGGAACAAAATGGTCAGCAGCAATACTCGTGCAGGC
>VUQR01024921.1:48588-67136 GCA_015108515.1 Hemichromis elongatus | reverse complement strand
ATACTCGTGCAGGCCGTGGGGTTTGAATAATGCTCAGTTGGAACTAAGGAGCCCAAAGTGTGCCAAGAAAATATCCCTAACATGATTAAACCGTCAGCAGGCTGAACTGTTGATTCAAGTCAGGATGGATCCATGCTTTAATCTCATATACAACAAATTCTGAATATCCAAATTTTACAGCAGAAATCGAGGTTTTTCCAAACCTCTGTTGTCCATTTTTAGAGAGCCCGTGGGAACTGGCTCAGGAAAATTGCAGGTGTGGCACTCGATGTGGTCTTCTGCTGCTGCAGCCCAGCCGCCTTAACGTTCAACATGCTGCTCTTCTGCAAAACTTGGCCGGAACAACTGTAGCCTTCCTGTCAGCTCATCCTACTGTGACCTCGGACATTCGCAAGAGATTTTCACCCAGAGGATCAACCCCTCCGTCATCATGACCCAGTTTTCTCCCTCTGTAATGCTCATTAACAAGCTGTTTGAGAGGTGCATCCAAGTGGCCAATGAGCGTATACAATGGATCAACGTTTTCATCAGGTAAATGTTAAACCTCTAATATAATTCTGCAGAGAAGAACGTGGTGTGAATTTTTATAAATGCCGATCCCACATCTTTGCTCTTTCAGGTCAGTTATATTAGTTGTAATCATCACTCCCCCTGCCCATGGTTAATATTTCAGCCAAGAGAGCTTTCATAGCGAGTCAGTTACAAACGTTTTACACATTGTGGCCAGAACACCCACAAATTTAGGCTAAAATCATAACGAAGTGCTTCCTTCTTCAAGATCCTGCAGGTTTAACAAAATGTCACAGGATTCCATTTTTCCCAAATAAAAACTAAAACCAACACCCAGGTTTTTAATTATTCAGCCTTCTTTACTTATCTGAATGTTTTCAGTGCACATTTATTGGAGATTTTAATGACTGTTGTATAAAGTGTAAGTTGTTTAAAATGGGCCATATACATCAAGTTTGACTTGAATTTAACTGGACTTTCTCCGTTTTGACTCAAAATCACAATTTAAGGAGTCATTTTTTTTTGTTCTGTGACACTTCGAGTTACTTTCAGGATATAAAGCAATGAACAGCACATTTCAAGTGTAATAAAACGACCAATCTGAGTGTTTTGTAAATAACAGTTTATTTGAAAACCAGGGATCAGGCTACTTTTGGGCCAGTTTAGCTGCTGCTCTGTTTGGCGGCCAGCCTCTTGTCTCTCTCCTCGGCGATGGTCAGACGGATTCCCTTTCCTCTGGGCATGGACACCCACGGCTTGTTGCCCTGTGATTAGACAGGAGATCAGAGCAGTTAGTGCTGGGCAGAAGATTAAAATACACCTGAGCAGGTAAAATATAAAGCCGGACAAATTAATTTCCACTCAAAAAGTGAATACAAACATGATATGGCCGCAGCTCCACAGATTTATTCAGAACAAACAGGCCTTTAAGTGCTCAGCGTGAGAAAAACGCCTCGGTCGGTGACAGTACGCACACACCATTATACTCGATTGTGTTAGCATTCATCTGCACAGCAACACTTCAACAAGGAGCTGTCACCGAGGTGGAGAAAAGAGCAGCTCTGAGGCTGCAACATAAATGTCACGTAGCAAAAAGACGCCCGGCGACAGATCCGATCAAACCGGCCGCCAAATAAATGTCAGGCAGGAGAGAGGAGTGTTTTATTAACCACGCTCCCACCGCGGGGCCAGGTCCTCATAATCATTAGTGCGGTTCAGTGGGACAGAGAGGAGTTCATAAAGCTTTTCACACCGCTCGGCTTAGTGCTGTGAGCCAAAATCGGCAGGAAAACAAACGCTGAGAGTGTGTATGTGTGAATGCTTCGTGGCACTTTACTCCCTCTTGTGGACTACAGATGCTGCCAGATCCAGTTTACTTTAATGGCCCATGCTATTAAACATGAAGGCTTTCAGTAGTGCGTTTCCTGGTATAAAACACACACATTTATGACTTTTCCGACAATTTATTCTCCCCGATTTTGATTTTAAACAAAGACTTTTTAACGACATGCAGGAACCCGAGTTATGCACCCTGTCTGCATTTTGTTTCCTCCCGGGGGACGTAATCAAACGCGGCACCCAGCGCTTGCCGTTAATGAGTTCAATTTTAACCGTCACTGCTGTTTGTTGCTGCACGGAGCCTCGGTCGTGTTCCCACGCTCGCTTCACTTACGCTTAAGTTTCCAATGTCTGGTGATGGAGCTCAGAACTTCTTAGAGGAATTGGTAGTTTATTTTCATCACTAATCAAAACCACAAATCGTCATCATTGCTCCAAAGTCAGCCGACTCATGAGTTTGTATTCTTCTGTCCCGAGTCAGGTATGGCACAGACATGATAGGTCACCTAGGCGGCCGTCTTTAAGGACTTATTACTAGATTCTGATGGGCCGCTTCGATTTTAAACTACGCAGCTGTTCTTATAAATACAATCAGGTTATTTTAACCTATACAGCTTTTTGTCAGAAGTAGGAAGTCAGGGAAACAAAGAAAGAACGGTTAAAGCGAGTTTGTCTACATTTAGTTAGTAAAAAAAATTCCACCTTTTTAGGGATTTCTACCTTCTTTAAAACCTATGAATGAAAACCTTGTTTTACTTGAAATTACCATTTTACCGTTTAATTATTATTTTATTACTAGAGAACCCTCCTGATCATTGTAAGCCTAAACACTGTTGTACTTGACAGCCAGTTGTTGACTACATGCAAACACTGGTAACTGTTAGGCTGCTTCCAAATATTTCACATTTAATCGTAACACGTGCGCAACTTTGTATTTTGGACCTTAGAGTCAACTTCTTGTCACTGGAGCTGAAGCTCTGCATGCAGTAATGGCACATTTCTCACCTTGCCGATGACAAAGATGTTGGAGAGCCTGGTAGCAAAGCTGTTGCCTGTGCTGTCCTTGACGTGCACCACGTCGAAGGAGCCAGGGTGACGCTCCCTGTTGGTGATCACACCGATACGCCCCAAGTTAGCACCGCCGGTCACCATGCACAGGTTACCTGGAGGAGGAGCAGAGAGATGATCGAGGGTCAGAGATGTTCTTCATTAACAGGAATAAAGACTGCAGGTTCTGCAGAGAGCTGAACCCACCAGTATCAAACTTGATGAAGTCTGTGATCTTGCTGCTCTCCAGGTCGATGCGGACTGTGTCGTTGACCTTGATGAGAGGGTCGGGGTAACGGATGGTGCGGGCGTCGTGGGTCACCAGGTGAGGGATTCCCTTGGTGCCGATGATGATCTTCTTCACCTTGCACAGCTTGTACTGTAAGAGGAAGAGGACGTGCTTTAGGAGACGCAAACAAACGCGTGACGTTTCCTGTAAAAACTAAATGTCCAAACCTCATATCATACAAGCAGCACGACTGACTGAAACACTGAGAATCTGGCGATACAAACACAGGTTTGAATCCAGCTTATGAACACCGACTCTGGCACAAACAGACTTGATTTTTTTTTTTTTTTAACCTTACAGTAAATCAGTAAGATAACTCTGCGTTTGACTTGTTGGTACAAAATAGAACACACATAACTGACAATAGAAAGTGATAAATTAAACAGTGTGGGTATGACAAACACAAAAGTGCGGATAAAAAGAGCGTGATAGTAACAAACGACATGCCTGTACTTTGAGAGTTAAGGATGAATTAAAGCTCTCACCTTGGCCTCCTCGGCGGTGATGCGGTGGACGGTGAAGCGTCCCTTCACGTCGTAGATCAGACGGAAGTGCTCGCCGGTCTTCTCGATGCTGATCACATCTGCGTACACAAACAGTGCAGGCCTCAATTAAATGAATCTTGCAGTGTTTTCAACAACAGCTCGTCTTCAAACTTGTTAAAAAGCAGGAAATGTAGACCATCTTCATACATTTAAGAGCTGATGTTTTGGATGTGTGTAGCATCAATTTAAGGCCTCTGATGCTCTTAAAGTTGGCCCTAAACACAGAATGAATGCCAGCATCAAGTTATTCAGATATATTCAGGTTATTTATTTTAGGGTACACTTAACTTTTTTTTTCTTCCCTAAACTGGCACCTCTATGTAATGGACTACCACTACCAGAAGGGGACAGTAATGTACACAAAGCAATTGCCAGCCAGTAAAACACAAACCCAGAGCAGAGAGCGCCAATAAAGTAATGCTGTGAGAGAAAAGTGTGGAAAGGCTGAGGTCCAGTCACATCTGTTAGCTAAAGCTAGTCGTCAGAGCGCTGTTCGGTGATGGGGACATCCTCAGAAGAACATGCAAAAAGTTTAAACGAACATTTTTGCTTTAAATGATGCAAAAAGTAAAAATCAAAGCACCCCAACAGGAACATCTGAAACCAAGCTCATTCAAAATGACCCATCAGGTACCGAACACACGTGCACAAAAGACCGCGCAGAGGCACCAATATTATAGCTGCAGTGACTGAGTGTTTAGCATGCATGTACAGTATATAAATAGGCCACAGACATCCTGCAGTGGAGGCTTCCCTTGGATTTGAAAATTAAAAAGCCACACCTCCATGTGAGGCTGTTGGCTGGTGTTGAGGTGGAGAGAAAACTGATGGCAGCGCGACTGTCACCGCTGTCCAAACTCCTGCTCTGAATTACCGGCTTGGCTTCTGTCAACTGACAAGCAAAGAGACAAAGCTGGCGTTCTGAGATTTATTTCCCTGGAATTATCTGAAGCAGTAACTCAGGTTATTTTGGAAACTCTTGCTTTTCCCAGTCTCTCCACATCTCTGATTCAGCTACAGCTGTGACTACATGCTGCTCATTGTTCCCACGGACTCTGGTATCATCACAGCCTTGTGAGCATTTACACTGGAGGCTCAGGCACACACTTGATATTAATAGTCTTCTACTTATGTGCGTGCTCAGGTTTCTCCCCTTTAGGTCATCCGTGGCTCAGGAGCAGGCCATCTAGTAATCAGTAACTCCATCCAGGAGTCGTTTCGACACTCAGTGTTTTTCAAGTCAGAGGAGAATCACACGAGTAACATTTATAAAAGCTGCTATAAAATGCAGACAAACAGAAGAGTTTAAGACAAGTCAGAGGAAAGTTTCAGCTCCCTGAGAGAACGGTCCACGTACTTCGGGTCAAAACACATTTACTTTGTTTTGGAGCTCAGAACTTCTTAGAGGAATTGGTTGTGTAGTTTCAGCTCATTGCTGATCAAACCAACAAATTCATCACTGCCCCTCGTGTGCTGAACATACAAAGACCGTTTACAGAGCCACTCATTCTGTGAACCTGTCAGCAGCAAGGTTATCACAGTCAACTAAAACGAGATGTAGAGAAAAAGAAAAAAAACTTTAAGACTCAAACTTCGACTCCCGAGAAGAAGAAGAAGAAAAAGAGCGAGAGAGGGGAAGCTAACACTGAAGCTGAATCAATTACAGTAAACCAACAACTCTGGTCAGCAGGACAGCCAACGATAACATGATACACAGTTTAAAAACTGTTCTCATGTGATTTAAGAATAAATTCAAACTGGGGAACCTCAAACACATTTTTATATTCAGGCTTTTCTGAACGAGCAATAACTGTAACTGGAGTTTACAGCTTTTCAACAGGTAGTTATTCCACTACGGGCAGCATTTGATGTTTTTTGGCAGCCGAATCTAAAGTCATTTCTATGATTTGCGATTTAAAATATGTATTCTCACCTTTGTAGCGCACACTCAGTGGTGTTTGGTCTGAAATTACCTCTATTTTTCAGAATTTTTAGTTTCGTTTTAGTTGGACCTCATTTTTCATAATTTGATGATGTAGGCAAATTCTGAACCCTTCAGCAGATCTGAAATGTGAAACTCACCCATGAATCCAGCAGGGTAGGTGATATCAGTGCGGACTTTGCCGTCGATCTTGATGAACCTCTGCATGCAGATCTTCTTCACCTCATCCCCAGTCAGGGCGTACTTGAGGCGGTTCCTCAGGAAGATGATGAGGGGCAGGCACTCCCTCAGCTTGTGGGGACCGGTGGAAGGACGAGGAGCCTGAGGAGGAGGAAGCAGGTGTTATAATCTGTGAACAAGAAGCTTTTACTTTATTTCTGTGCACGCTCCACTTTATTTTCATTAGTCAAGTATTTCCCATAAATACAATTGACTGCGTAACAGCGTCAAACGTCTGCTTTATGCACATGTATTTTTGCCCCTGGCTGGCCAGTTTACTCTCCCTCCTTCTAAGACTCTACAGTCTAGGACCGCAACACTCCTCCTCGATCTGCACCGGAGCTCCAGTGAGAGCTGAAGGTCACAAGGACACAGCGTTGGTTCTTGTGCCACTACGCCAAGCAAACCACAGGCTGCAGTGCAGAAGCAGGACCAGCTACAGTCCAACATCGAGGAGCAGGAGGTCAAGGCCAGCATGAAAGACTCACTGAAGACAGCACAGCTTTTAAAGCAGCTAAGAAATCCCTTTGTTGTTACAGCTCAATAAAATGCAGTGACCAAAAACATTTTTGGTATAATAAAGTAAAAACACTATAGTCCTATGGACTTTTGACATCCAAGCACGTAAAGCCTGTGTCGAGGACACATCCTATTATTATTTGATCATTCACAGCAATCACTAAATACACACGTCCATCACAAACACCCAGAGTAACCTGACAATGTTAACAGACATTATGTCCTTTAAAACACAGACTTATCATGCAAACACTAATTCCAGCAGAATAAACATAAAACTCCAAATGATGAGTTTGAAAATATGAAAAGTGATAAAGTCTCTATGCCACTATCATTTCTCACCCAGAGCCAGCAGATAAAATTAAGCATCAATTCAAGTATGACCGTTTTCACTGCAGTCACAGACCCACATTTCCATTTCAAGACTCACGGGAACCACCTTAAGTAAGTCCTACACTTTCTCCATCCTTCAGGACAGCTTCAGTTTGTAGAACAGGAAGAGAGTACGCTCTGTGTGTTATAATGCAAGATTAGTCCTAGTTTGGTGATCTCATGTAACACCTAAACGGAGCAGCCCAAAATGTCAGCAGTACACAGTCTGACCTACAATAGTTAACATCTTATTCGTTAAATAAGCATAATCTTCATTTAAAGTGTTGCTGTAATATCTAGTCACCTCAAATAATAGACTAAAACGCATGCAGGATTAAATGCGTACACTTTACTATTTTAAACAGGCATATTCACCCTGCTCCAATCAAACTAGCTGTGATGATACACTAGCTTACGCTCGACAGTCTCAACCACTGCGTTAATAAAAAAAAAAAAAAATCCAGCTTTTCACACTGCGATAAACAAGTAAAATTACGGGTCTTCTGTATGTATGTGGAAACATTACTTACAAACACTCCGGTTAGCTTGTCCAGCATCCAGTGCTTCGGCGCTGCAACGCGCTTCAGGTGCTTCTTCGGTCCTCTGGCCTGGGGAAGAAGCGACAAAGCCGGTTAGCAAAACGGAAAACAACCGGCCTTCGTTCTCCTGAGGCACGAACAAGTACAGCGATTTTATAACAGAAAGCAAACCACGTTGGGAAGGCTGGTGAGTGTGGGTCCTATTAGCGTGTCGCGCTAACTGAATACATACTAGCACAGCGGGCTTCGGCCTAGCAGGGAAAAACACACTGGACACATCTATGTCATATTTTAGCGTTTAAATGTTATCTAGATTTAAATTAATCTATAAAAAATACCGCGCAGCTCTGCTTCCTAACAGTAATGCTTTTTTCTTTCCTTTTCTTTTTTAAGCGGGCTAACAGCGATAGCCGCAGCCGAGCTAGCAAGCCGCGGCGGACAAACCCGCACAGAAGGTTCAGGTCATCTTAAAACATCAGCTAAGAGCAAGAATCAACGCTTTCAGCTACAATTTACACATCCCCCATTTAATAAGACGCTAGAAATTAAAGTAGGACACATAAAAGTTTTGTAGAATATAACATAAAAGTGATGTTTAGGGATTATTTCAGAGAGGAACAGTGACGGGAAACTGCTCACCATGTTGGAGTCTGCGGGGGAAAGGACCTTCAAGCTTCCGGTAATGCGTGATAAGGCCTGCTACGGCGCACTGCGAGGGACACACCTATTGTAGGTCGAAATTCGAACAGCCTGCTAACGTTTATTCTTGGCTTTTATTGCTTGTTTTAAACTGTCTTAATAATAATATTAACATTAATATCTTAATGGTAGTACTAATGGCTCCCACATCACAGCTGCCTTTAAACACTTATTTGAGCAGCCATTTTTGAAGTTTTATTTAAACTAAATAAAAGTTTTATTTAAATGTATTAAAAACAACAGAACATAATGTCATGGTAGTTTTTGGACTCCTGCAAACGTTTCAGTTCCTTGGGTCCAGTCCCTGCACCCATAGCTCCTCCCAGAAGAACACTGGCCAGTCTTAAACATCAGCCACAGTCACCAGAGCTTGCTGTGTGCCCTTCACAGCCAAAGTTAAAGGCGTCTCCACCAGAAGCCTCCGTGCCGTTTGGGATTTTTCCGCCAGAGGTCTTCCACTGTGCTCCGCCTGAGCCAGTACCTGCCAAGCCAAATCCAGCCATGCCTTCCACACCTGGTCTGGCAACGCCAGCTTTCCAAGCCTGCCACACCTGGTCCGGCACCACCGGCACCTGCCAGACCTGGTCTGGCACTGCCACAACCTGCCAAGCCTCCCCTGCCTGGTCCGGCAATGCCAGCGTTCCAAGCCTCCCATGTCGCCACACCTGGTCTGATACCGCTGGTGCCTGCCATGCCTGGTCCAGCAAAGCCAGCAACTGTTAAGCCTGCCACACCTGGTCCGGCAACACTGGCTCCTGACACGCCTGGTCCAGCAATGGCAGCGTTCCAAGCCTGCTACGTCTGGTCTGCCACAGCCAGCACCTGTGCATCATGCCATGCCTGGTCCGGCGCCACTGGCTCCTGCCAAGCCTGCCACAACTAGTGTGATACCACTGGCACCTGCCACACCTAGTCCAGCAACGCCAGTGTTGCAAGCCTGCCACGACAGCCAAGTCCGCTATGCCTGGTTCGGCATTACTGGTGCCTGCCACACCTTGTCCAGCCCTGCCGGCACCTGCCAAGCTGCTCAAGGGTTTTTGATTCGACAGTTGCCAGCCGCCTGCCAAGCTACTGGAGGAGTTCCAGTCAGACCTCTTAGGTCATGAGGTGCAGATCCGTGAACTGTTCACACAGCAGCTGTGGGCCTGTATCTACATTGAAAAACAGATGAATCCTTTTTCATTCTCATAAACTTAAATTATAACCCCTGTGTGTGTGTTAGCTTGTCTTTTACTTTTTTAAAGTTTTGTTTTATTGATTTTGTTGTTTTCGGATGTGCATAGTTCTTTAAAAAAAACATTTGAGTTTATGTGTGGTATAATGTGTTATAAAAACAAAACTGACAATGATGGCATCTCCAGTGTTACAAACCTGAACCAAAGAAAGCTGTATTAAACTAAGCACAGGAGTCATTGTTGCTCATAGACATCAAGTCACCAGAGGCTTTTCTGGGTTTTCTGGTTTGTTCAGAAAAACGGAGCAGATTTTTATTGTTTAATGAAGAGTTTCACCACCTTCTGAAGTCTTTAAGCCCCCCAGCTCTACATTAATAGAGTTTGGGTCGATCACAATGTGAAGATGCCCGTCATGACTAACAGGTCAGGGTCTGTGCACTGTTGTCTCCCACAGAGTAATAACAGGACTATCTTTAAAATCTCCATCTCTGAGTGGTTCAGACCGCCCTGGTCCGGAAATCCCAGGTTTGCAGGCAGCTTGCAGTCCTGTTTACACTCACTGAGATAAAACTCCTCCTGGCTCAGTGTTTTCCTTTGCCAAATGCTTCCAACTGATGCAGATATGCCATTTCACCCAATGCAAACACTTCTATGTGCATACTGACATATTTATTCTGGTGACCCACTTTCATTTCTTTTGATCTTTCCTTTTACGCACAAGTGTATTCTTCAGGACAGGTGTTTCCAACGGGATCTCAAACCTGCATGTCAATTAGAGCATTTAGAGAGATCTGCAACATGGACTGCAGCCAGAAGAAAGCGGGGGATCCATCTAGTTCAGATCTTACACGGTATACCAGAAGTCTGGGGAAGTATTAGAAGCACTTTTTTTTGTAAAGATTAGTATAGATTTCTGTAAGATTAAACACTCTGAAGGTATAAAGAAAAGACAAGTGTGTTTGGAGGAGCCCTCCAGGATACAATACTGCTTAATGCAGATGGAGAGTGTGATAAAAGTCCCTCATTTTTTTTCTTTTTACATGTAAAGTTTATTTTAAGTGGTAAAAAAAATGAAGAAAAAAATCAGGTAGTTTAAATTTCAGTCTGCAGAAAATGGAAATGAAAAAGTTTAGACAGGTTTAATTTTTTTCCTTTGTGATTTAAAATGTCAGTGTATGCACTTACCATTACAGACCAGCAGATGGCAGCACCGGACTTCAACGTTACAGCATGGAGGCGTTTAAGATTTTGCATTAGTTTCAGTGGAGCCTCACTTTATGTCCCAGTAATCATACATAAATTACCTGTTTATAAATTACCTTTAGATTCATTTCAATTGCTTAAACATACGCACCATTATTGTTGTATATGCTGCACCTTAATTGCAGTTGTGTTGTTCTATATGCATCAGTTCAAAAGTGTTTGCAGATGTCTTTATTTCCCTCGCTCAAACTTTAGAGCTGTCACACAAATTAAAATAATTTAAAATTGTTTGCTTTATTTTCCCTCAGACACTTGTATAAACTTCTTGACATAAAACCAACGTTGTACAGTAACTGATCCGGTTTTATCATTAGGAGACAAGGATGAGCAGGAAGGAGTTAAACCAGTGCAGACCTGGCAGGAGAGCAGTGAACCTCCTAAAAAGCATACATTAAACAGAGTTACCGCTCATCGCTATCGTGTCAATTATTTTTACGGTCCTTGATGTGCTGGGACATTTTTTTCATGACCCTGGAGCCCGGGGGCAGCAGTCAAGCGTGTGACAGATCCTTCCTGTCACATGAAAATTGTGAGGCTGCTTGATTAGTTGTAGAGCGTCTTCAATAGATTTCTCAACCACCCTCATAAAGGACACAAATATCAGTGGTACTTTAATAAGATGCCTTTTATAGAGGGTTTTTAAGGTGTGATGACATTATTTGTTATTCTATTAATGAAAGTCTTAACATGCGGTTGCCAAGCATTGGAAAAATCCTCCTTTGTCTTGTCACTTTAAAAAAATTTTTAGTTGTTTTATTTGGAGAGACCTCTGACATCATCAGTTAAGTCTTCCATCAATCAACAGAAGTGTAACCAACCTCACTCCCTCTAATGGAAGCTTCAAACATGAGTCAGTCATAGATTCCCATTTTTACAGCATTTTAAAGCATGTTCAAAGCTTTTTAGGGATAGTTTCTCTTCCTTATAACAGCTGTAGAGGGGTGATCTTTGGGTCACCACTTTGAAAGACAGCTTTCCACAGCTGCACAGCTGGAGCTGACTGGTGCCCACTTCACCTGGACTAATTCTGAACTGGACCTCTTTATTGAGCTTGTGTTGTTGCTTCATTGCAGAGCAGTTTTAATGAAATAACCAGCTATGCTACACGCTATCCATGAGCTATGTGCTCCAGTTTTTGTGAATGACAGTGGAGGTTTTAACTGGTCAGTTAGTAATCAGTAATTAGCAGATATGTGTGTTGCACCCATAAAATTTAAATATGCCTATTTATAACCAAGCTTGCTACCATTACCTGATAAATCATTTTTTACGCTCTTAATTTTGCCTAAGCCTCAACAGATGAATTCATATTTTGATGCCCTCAATGCAACCCTCCCAGGAATTTCCAGACTTGAACCAGGGATCTTCCACTTGTTAGTTTTAGCCACTTGACCAGTTCATAAACTTAATTAATTTGGTAAAGTTGGTAAATTGAGGCCTAAAGAACAAAAAATAACCCCAAACGACCAATCACACTGAGTGTTAAAAATGCAGTTTTTGGCAGGGGTGGGTATTTAATTTACGCACATTGTCCCACAATTTGAGATACTTGGGACCAGTGTGGATGGCCTAAACCATACGTTTGTATAAACATATATAACTTTAATAATAGAACTAAGTTTAGCTTATTGACGGGCCCTTCCCAGTTTCTCATGTCCCTTAGGAGCATTTATTACCCACCCCAGAGTAATATGGCCCTATTAAACAACTTAGGAGCTCCAACTGCGGCTGCAGACCCAGAACTGGGATCAAGACGGGAGAAGAAGATTTGGAAGATTTGATCATGGATCCAGATTTCTAGATAACGATGCTCATGTAGTTTTCATTCAAAACAAACTATTTCTACCCAACCACTAGACAAAGATCAAAAACCTTCAAATGTAGCCTGGACTAATGTACATGAGTTTGGCAGCCAAAATTGACTGTTACAATAGAGGAGAATTAAATATGCTACGATCAGCATTTGGAAAGTTTGACAGCAGTCCAATTCTGTGATACTGTAAGGCTACATTAGACAAGATTGTGCTGAGTTTTTTTTTTTTTTGGAGGAAGAAAGGGAAGTACACAAAAAGTCACCAAAACCACAACTTTTCTTAAACTTTTCCAGGCCTGTCCTGCAAATTTCTATCAGCCCTTTCATCACAAAATGAATTTTAATGAAGTAAAGGGCAGCGTGATAGCATCAGCAAACTTATTTATCCTCCCTACAAAATCTTATTAGTGGACCCAGCTTCACTCCATGTTTTTCTCCCAAAACTCCACGTTTCTCCTGCAGTGCCTCCGCTCCCAACGGTTTGAAAAACACTCATGGAAACAAGCGCTTAATTGCCCTAAGGCCACAAGGAGGCTGACTGAGAACTCATCTGAACTCAAATTCTCCATCAGAGAAAATTTTAAAATTGTTTTGTGAGTTTTGTGAAGAATATTTTAGTTCAAAAGGTTAATTTGCAATAGTTAGGGATCAAGAAAAAGAGGAAATGAAAGGCTCTGTACAAACTAAGCATCTCAATCATGAACTTCTCAAGGGGGGGGGAGAGTAGACCGTGTTCACACAGCAAAAAATAAAAAAAAAACATCCTCTCAGCTGGGATTAAAACAGACTGCAAAACAACACACACACACACACACCCACACACACACACACACACACACAGACAGTGTGAGGCCGATGGAACAAACCCTGGACTGTCTTCGATCTGAAGAATGTTATTCTGACCCACTTAGACGAGGAGACAGAGGAAGAGGAGAATCAGTGCGTCTGTCTGCTGGATTTGGAGGCGATGAGTAGCATCTTTATTTCTCTCGCCGCGTCAGTGAAGTGATTGTTAAGAAGGAAATACCCAGAAAATCCCTTTTTTGAAGAGCGAATAAGGCCTCCGTCAAATTACTCCTTCAACAGGTTCTCATTAATGGCGGGCACTCGTGTTTCATTAAAGAAAGTCGGAGCTCATTGACCGAACCCGAGAGCCCTATTCACATCGAAAAGTGGCCATGTGCAGCGTGCTTGTGCGGGAAAGAGCGGAGAGACCGGACAAGTGTGTTCGTGTGTTTGTGAGCTCAGCTGTTGACAACTAAATTAATCAACAAGGATCTGCATGTTTCTTTTTCCTCCAGCAGCAGCTTTTATGTGGGCAGATTTCCAAACTTGCAGCTTGTTTTTGAACTCGAAAACCCTGTGCGGCCTGTATAACTGAATAAGCACCTGCTTCATGCCTGCTACTCGCCTTACCTTTGTTGTAATACCATCCCTGTGCTTCTGTGTGTGGTGGATTTATTTCCAAGCTCTTCTATGCCTGCAAGGATGCAAACACAGGCAGGCAGGTGTGTTGTTTTGTGTGGTCCAGGAGGAAACCCACAATGCTCAGATGACAGACACACTGGGTCGAGGGTGAAAGGCCTTTGTTCCTCCCTTCTCAACTTACCACAAAAAATATACTGTAGGTTGGAGCCTCGATCCTGACAAAACACAGCAAAACCCCTATAGGTGGGTGAGGGATGGGTGAGCAGGGTCAGGTGTCAGCTTGAAGCCCTTTGAGTCAAAGACATTTATAAACTAATGCAGCAACCACATCTGTCAGCATCGCTAAGGTCCTATAGTCTAGTGATGTATGTGCAGCATATCAATATTAAAGGAAAGTCAGTTGTGACAGTTCAACCATAATCACAGCTCTGCAACCTAAAAGCCTGTTTATGTAGACTGAAAACGGGTTTCTGGGGGTTATCTTTGCATTTGCACAAACATGTCCATGTGAATGTATCACCTGTGATGCACATGAGGGCTGTAAGACCACTAACAACCCTCTGAGACCCAGCCCTATCTCTGAACAATACTGAAAATTTAATTTTTCTGGGGAAAAAAATGGAAAACAGTTTGAAGTTTTGTCCAACAACTTTTAAAAAGAACAAAAAATATATATGCACTACACAGACAAAAGTATTGGGCAAACATCTCTTAATATTTGAATTTGGGTGTTTTTAATTCCATTGCCACAGGTGGAGGAAATCAGGCACCTAGCTTTTACCTTTAAAAATAGATTTTTCCTATGAACTCACTGAGTTCGAGTGGGATACTGTAATGGATGGATGGATGCCACCGCTGCAACAAGACTGTTTGTGAAATTTCCTCCTTCCTGGATATTCCACCATCATCTGTGGTGGGATCAAAGTGGAAGCATTTCAGAACCACAGCAACTCAGCCATGACTTGGCAGACCAGGATTGTGTAAATGTCGCCAATGCGCTGTTGTCTCAGTGACTGCAGAGCTCCATGGCTGGAGTTTCCATGGCTAAGCTGCTTCTGTAGGCGTTAAATGTAGGTGCCTGGTATTTGGGCCCATATAGTGGGGTTAGTATCATCTGCTAAGGATTACTTAAACCTCACAGAGTTAAAGACACTTATGTTTTGCAGAAATGTGATTCCTAACCATTTGACATTAACTTCCATTTTTAGTTGTGAGACAGTCATGATGATCATGTAGGATCAAGTGAATAAGGCCTCGGTCATAGTGCCCCCGGACATTGGTCCGTGACGATCTTTCAACAACCAGTTGCTGGGAAAAGACTGCTTAAGTGCCAGACACAGGCCTACAGACTGGCCAGTAACCGCCAGTTTTCCCTAGTGACCCACGTGTTGCCGTGTATTCTCCAACTGGCTGGCTGCTAGCATATTGCTCCAGTTCCAAAGTTTAAATGACAATAAATTTGTCTACTCAGTCCCACTGTAGTGAAACTGCAAATACTGTGACATGAACTGGAAATGGAGATTGTTTGCCTTCAAAATAAAACTTGTCTTTTGTAACATATTGGCTACAACTCTGAGTACAACTTTTACTGTGGAGGCAAAGCTTCTCCATTCCTGGTTTGAATTACATGTTTACAATTTGTACTACCCCAAGTAGTTTGTGTGCATTTGCAGACAAACAGGAAACAGGAAACCTCAGCAACCTGCTAGCAAAGCAATGACTAGGAGGTTTTTGGTCAACTACCTTCTTTGCAGCTGATTTTCCTCAACAGCATCCAGGAACGACTGCTATTCAGTTGGGGAATATAGTTTCTCTACAAACCAGTGGTTGTATCATGTCCAATGTCCAAATCTCAAGCAATCTGCACTTTAATTTCCTGTGAAGAACAAGTAGTGCTGTGCCATAGTGCAAATTTTGGTATTGATCCAATACCAAGTACATACAGAGCCAGTATTGCTGATACCAATACCGATACTGAGAGCATTAACCTATAAACCCAGCTTATGTGTGGTGCAGCAATGTGTCATGATGAAACCTACCTTTTTTCCAAGGAGTATGTTTGAGATTTTTTTTTTTCTCCATTTCCCAAAAAATGTTTTAAACCATTCATTAGGCTACATACTGAACTTGGATAAAAAACAAGGTAGCTAGTATCTGATACCAATATCAGCATTGGTATCGATAGTATTTATATTTGAATCGATCCACCTACATCTAATATGTGGTTTGGCTGAGCAAGCTGGCCAAACAGAGCAGACCTTGATATTTGTTAGGTGGGCTTTAAAAGAGACAGTTCATTTTAGCAAGAACAACAAAAGAGGCAGTGCAGCGAAGTACAATCTGAGAAAATTTATTTATTTTTTGAACATTAAGGCGTATAAACACATTCTCAGACTCAAAACAAAATAGTGGGTTTTGGCTTCTCAGAAACATTTTAAACCTCAATAATATCCTCCATGTCACAAACCCTCACCCTGCTTTACATGTGATAATGTTTTTCAGATGTTATAATGTCACATGACAGGCACACATGATTCTCATATATTCACATGTTAGATTTATGTTGTGAAACTTTTTTTTTTCCATATAACTGAGAAAAGGGGGAAAAAAAGTGTTGCGCGTGTAAAATATAATCCCCTCAGAGCTTTCAACCGTATCACATGGCATAGACATGGATTTGACATGCTAAGTTGGTAGTAGTTTACAGTGTAATCCAACACAAGAATGCTTCAGGAGCGAACACAACAGTTCATTGTCAGGTCACAGCGAAGCACATCAGAGAGGTCAAGAGGTCATTAGGCATTCGTGCATGAATTTCAAACAAAAACAAAGCTTTGTTTAATTCTACATTTGCAGTAGGAGATGAACAGAAGACCTCAATGAGAAAGTGACAGAGGAGCTGGTTCTGTAACATGGACAGATTAAATGTGCAGCTTAGCTTGATCTCACCCCTGCTTCACTCTGGTGGGCCACATCATGTCCGGGTGGACTAACACCAGCCTCCAGGCCTAATCACACTTCCTCATCAGGAAGACGGAAGTGCAGCGACAACGGTTGTGACATAAGCTGGCTGTTTTAAAGCGGGAGAGCAGGAAAAATAGGAATTTGACTTTGTTTGCTGCTACGTGTAGCACAGAATCCCTGCCACTAGCTATCCCACCCTTCCTTACCAACCTTCAGGCCGGAGAACAAAACACACCCATTCCACATTTCTGGATCTAACTCGTTGAGGAGACTTTAGGCTCCCTACAGAAGTGCTCCTTGTGTGCGTGTCTCCTGATGGGGATCAGCCACTGTCTTAAATAACGTGTTGTATGACTACGGCTGTTTGAAAGAAATTCAAACAAGAAAAGAAAGAACTGAACAGAGATAACAAAAGTCTAAGACAATCATTTCTTTTGTGAAGCCAAGAGACAGGAGTCCTTTTCCCATGAGACCAGAGCTTAATATTGTCTATTAAGAAAACAGGAAGCGTAGTGTTTGCCATCCTTTGCAATTCTCCCACAAAGTCGTGCCTTTCATTTTTATTTTCCTTAATCGTCCACTTGATCAACTCAAGGCGGCACTAAGAAAAGAGGGGGGATCGAGTCCAACAGGTGTACCTTACTCCTCTCTAAAGAGGGTGGCTCGGATGTCTTTGTCAGCCCTTCTTGTGTCAGTCAACTTGTTTTCATTAAGACCGAATGATGGAGCGATGGAGGAAACAGGATAGGAGCAGGAGCGAGTCTTAGACTCCTCGTTTCTGCTCTTTTAAATAAAAGGGATGTACAGATCAGAGTGGGAGCACCACTGGTTTCATCTCAGTAAAGAAAAGCAGCACCGATTCCTTTACAGAAACAAGAAAATCAAAAGCAAGCTTGTCTTTTCTTTTGTCTTCCCATAGAAGGGTATGAAAGCAAAACAGAAACAGAGAGCGTGGCTCTAATCGTTTTTTCTGTCGCTCAGCGTCTCTTCTGCTTCCTCGTTTTATCAGCCAACGAAGGGAGGAAAGAAAAACCAAACAGGGAGAGAAGTCCTCTCTCTTTCTGTTGTTGTCAATCAATTCCACTTTATCCGTATGCTTCCCCCCATCCTCGTAGGTCAGCATCCAGCCGGCACGTCCGACATGAAGTCGAACTCGTTCTGTCCCAGCCAGAGCTCGGGCAGCTCGTTGGCTCGGTCCAAACCTAGCTCCACAACCAGAGACATGAGGACCTCCTCGTCCACGGGGTCAAAGTCGATAATCCCGCCAGCGCTTGAACCTTGGTTGGTCATGCCAATCCCGACGCCCATGCCGCCTCCTCCCAGGCCTCCAGACGGCCCCAGGAGCTGATTACCTGCTCCCAGTTGTGAGGCTCCGAAGCCCCTTTGAGGCCCGCCGGGCCCAGAGTGTCCACCAGAGGCGCTGGCAAGGTTCTGGTAGTGCGAGTTGAGCTTCTGCAGCTGCATGCTGGCGATGAGGTGTGGCCCCGTTTGTAGACAGAAGGGCTGCGGCTTAGAGAGAGGCGTCGAGGACAGGGCTGATCCACGAGAGGACGCGGGGCTAGCGGATGGGCAAAAGGGCGCCACAGAAGTTTTGGAGGATGGGTAGTGGAGAAGGGAGTTGAGAGGAGAGGTGGAAGAGGAGGAGGAGGAGAGGTCCTTCATTGCAGCGTGGACGTTGCCAGGGAACAGCAGTGAGGTCATCACAGGGAAAACCCAGAGCCTGCAGGGGGGGGAGGAGAAGAAAGAGAGAAGAAGAGGTGTTATGTAATGTCATCAAACTGGGACATGAGGAGGAAGAGATAGGATCGTTAGCCAAGCAGAGGCTCCGATAGCCAGTTACGTCAAAAAGGGCAGATATAAATAATGATAAGACCGCATTGTATAAC
>VUQR01024921.1:14032-26889 GCA_015108515.1 Hemichromis elongatus | reverse complement strand
AGTTGCGATGATTTAATGCGAGCCAACAGACCAACTGAATTTCGGCAAACAGCCCCCCCCCCCCCCCCCCCTCGCCTCCCCTGATTTGATGTGACCTGAAGTTTTTCAAAGCCGAGGATTTAATGCTGTTTGGATAAAGCCATTCCACGTCCAGAAGGCTTTTTGTCATTCGCTACAGTCAGATGACTTGTTTAAATGTATGAAGGTTTAGATACTAATTGATACCATGTCCACTCGACTGAAGGTAAAAATTTGAGAACACACAATTTTCTCTCTGTTCTGGATTTCCATTCACACTGATCCGCAGATTTCCATCAACAAACTTCCTCTCCAGCGAGTGGATTTGAGTTTGGGCTTAACTGGGCAGATGATTGCCCAGAGCATTAACAGGTAGAAACCAAGTGGGGCTGAAAATGAAGACAATGCATTAGTATAAAAAATACTATTCTTCTAGACTTTTTGTAAAAAAGAAGAACGCCTACTCCCTCTAGGCTGAAATCAACAACCATGGTGGGGGAAAAAAAAAACCCCAACAACAAATCCTGTTGCGGTCTCTATAGTTGAGTTACCCGGTATTAAACCGCACAGGTGGGTGGATTTTATGCAACTCACTCCACTGAATTATAATAAGGCTCAGAGTTACAATTTTTAGGGGCTTGGCTGCAGTGAATGACAAATGGGAACCAACCTGGTTGTTAGCCGTCTGCTGTTTTTCACTTTCACGGATTTACATCACAAAACCTTCACTTGGGTTATTCTGAAGGCAACACGCCTCAACAAGGCTGGGACGAAGGCAACAAAGGCTGAAAAAGTGAGTGGTTGAGACTAATTAGTTAATTAATTGGCAAGAGATCAGTAACATGATTGGGTATAAAAAGAGTTTCTCAGAGCCACAGAAATTAACCACCATTTAACTGAAATGAACTAAACGGTGCAGGTATTAAAATAGTATAAGGTCTGATTTAGACTTTTGTGGTCAATGTAACATAGCTGGCCAACACTGTTGCTGGGAGTTATGCTTGTGCTTGGTGTAGACCAGGGGTGCTCAATCCCAGTCCTCGAGAGCTACCGTCCTGCAGCTTTTAGATGCATCCTTGTTCCCACACACCTGAATCAAATGAATGGCTTGTTATCAGGCCTTTGCCAAACGATGGCATGCTGAAGAGGTGATTAAACCATTTGATTCAGCTGTGTTGGAGCAGGGATACATCTAAAAGCTGCAGGATAGTAACTCTCGAGGACTGGGATTGAGCACACCTGGTGTAGACTCTTTGGTTTGGTCATTTTTTCCCCCCAAGTTTTTTCCACTACTTTGTACATTTCCTTGTGTCAGTTCAAAAAGGGATTGGTATAAAAATCCACGAACCTCTACTGTTTTTACGAAGAGTTAATCAACTATAGAGACCACAACAGGCTGTAAGCTTGTTTATTTCTCCCCTAACGCTGGGCATCTTAACATTGGAGTCAATGAGGACCAAGGCCTAAAGGAATTAGAGTTTAAGAATTTAAATGTCTTCATTGCCACCTGATGCCGACTAAATGAATGAATGCTGTTTGTGGACAAAAGTTTTTTCAAGAACTGGGAGCTAATGAAATAAATATCTTCTTTCTCTTTTCTATTGTAATAGTAACCGTGAGCAAACCCTGGAAGAGTTTAGATAATGTTCTTCGAAGATTTCACTTTTTGTGGTCTGTCCTACTAAATCCATTTCCACCACACTTAAACTATGACAATTATTAGTCTGTTTTATACTTTCCAGATCTTGATAGAACTTGAGTATTCCCAGAATTATGCGAGTGCCTTTTATTCGGTCGGTAACTCGCACACTCTCTCACCAGAATTGATAACCGCCGTTTAAAATATAATATTTCACTGATGAAAAGGAAGGAAAGGAGGATTTCCTGTCGCTCTACGGTTCTTCACACTTTTACACCCCAGAGACGCCGAATGATCAAACTCAGATTTTATTTTCCTTTCGGATGTGTGGCTGTGTGCGGCGAAACGTCTGACATGCTCGCGGACGTGTCGTTTCACCATCCTGACCTCACCTCCTTGCAATAATTCTCCCTTCGCTCAACTTTTCGCCTAAATTTCACCCTGCTGGACGATTTCTCCTGAGAGCTGTGGGCTGTCAGCACTGAGACCAAAGAACTAACTTAAGGCTTAACCACAAGGCTGCACACACACACACACACAAACACACACACACACACAAACATAAAAGCACATATAGAGTGCAAGATGCAGAAAAAGAAAAAAAATACCACATATATCAAGAGCCAGACTTGAGCAGGGGTCATACACATTCACGCACACATACAAAAGGATGTTAAGAAGCCACAGAGAGGACACAAAGAGAAGACGACATACTTTCATCCCACACAGAGACGTATAGAAACAAGAGCAGACACATGAAACCGCACTTTAAAAGAGCTGCGGAGAGACCAAAGGGCCTCAGGTGAGCCGGGGTTCAGTGCAACACAAACACACACCTGTTTACGCTCCACACCCTCACAAACAGGCACACCTGTGCATCCAACCCAAACACAGACACATGACATGCACACCTTTGATGGTGCTGATGACCTGGTCCAGGTGTTTGGTGTCGTTGCGGTCTGGTCGACAGCTCGGACTGATCTCCAGCGAGTAGTCTGGTCCGTATTCTGTAAAAAACTAAACACACACATCATAACAATTTGGATTTGCCCATTTTGAAATCATGCTTAATTTTTCTTATTCACAGTCATGTGTTCATCCATCACATTTGCCTAGAGTCACTGCGGCAGTGTGCCAAAATACACTCTGTCCTTTTTGTCTTTGTTTTTTTCTCTTTTTTGTTTTTGGAGAATGCAGCTGCTTTCCTGGAAAATTTCAGGGTCTGTTCGGACTTTGAAGAACTGAACTGACTGGTGATGAATATTTACTTAGGCTTTCGGGGATCTTTTTTTAAACAAAACAGTAAAATCAATTCAAAACAGTGGTTAAAAAAAAGGGCACACTTCCTTCCAGTTTTTGATTGCCATTTCTGTTTTTCCTCAACCATATCAAGATATCTCTTTCCATTCTTTCTGGCTTTGTTCTCGCACAGCTAGCCACACAGTTTTGGGTTTGAAACTTGGGCCACAGCTGGACACTTCTATGAGGAGCTTGCATAACTTGCTTTCACAGCTTAGAGATTAACACAGCAGTTTAGAGTTGGAGGCAGTGGTAAGTTCACTTCCAAAACTCTAACATTGAATTTTCAGGAATTTACAAATCAAGTACCAAGAGACCAAAACGCAGGAGAGTTCATTTGAAAGGTTTATAGCCTAAATAGTATTTAATTTTTTGTAAAATTATTATTGCTCTGAGTTTCTGTCTGTCTGCAGCTGTTAGCAAAGACCCATTATCAAATCTTAAGTCAAGGTCAATGTCACCACCTTGGGTTCTTGAAACTGGATGAGGCAAGCGAGGAGTGGATCTGACCGTGATGCTTACTGGCTAAAAAAACAAACAAAAAACTTGTGACTGACAAATCATTGGCCAGTATCTTGTATAATCCTCCTATGTGCCTCTTAGAATAACCATAATATGTAAAATGTGTACTTAATTTCTATTCATTTTGATTTGATATTGAGGCCATGAAGTCATCAGGAAGGTGTTCACTGTGGTCACAAAACAAGGAAGCTGAATGTGGTTCCATCCACCACTGCATATGAAACATTAGTACTTCCCCACGAAGAAGGGCCGATGAGTTGATGTTAGTTAGAAGGTCAACACAGCACTTATTTTAATGACACTCCATCCAATTGCGCGGCGAGCACCGAAAGCCAGTAGGATTCAATCCTTTAGACAATGCGCAAAATATCGTGGTAATCCGTCCAGTATTTGTTGAGATATTTCCATCTGGAACAAAGCAGTGCACTGATTAACAGGCTGATCCCTCAAGCAAAGAAACACATTTTTCAGATAGACACATGTTGTTTATATTCTCTGATTTTTTTTTTTTTCCTCCCATGTTGTCTGGGAGCTGGATCAACACAAACAAAAAAAGTATACGAGATTCTGTAGCCTGTACAGAAGGAAAATGTAATGTATAACACAGAAGAGGAACCACAAATCAGTCAAGCCTCTGCTAAGACAGCTCGGGCCTCGCCAACTTGAATAAAAAAAAAAAGGAAAAAAACCCAACTCAGATTATTTCAGCAAATACCAAAGGCTCCTGGCATTTCAGGCAGAACCCGATGTCAGCCAATTGAAAAAAAGAAACAGGTGGAAACCCAGAGAGTGGGTTCAAGCAGAAGTTAAAACCAGACCACGTCAGTTTGGGGCCATGACTCAGTGCCATGAGAGCTAAGCAAACTCTGAGGCCAGGTCTGACCACAAGTGCGTCAGTCCGTTCGCAGCGACTGTTGTGAAAGCCTTGGACACTGAGGACTCAGCAGAAACACTTCGAGCGAGCCAAGCTGAGGCCTAACGCAAAGGAGCGGGACACGAAGGGAAACGACGGGGATCAAGTGAAGGTTCGAGAGATTAAAATGGCAAGAAAAGATTATTAAGTTAATAAGATATCAGGAAACAGCGAATAGGACTTGGATTTGTTTGACGAACAATCAAAAACCCTTCAGAAACATAGAACCGCAATTTGTCTGATAATCACATAAAAGAAAAGAAAAACAGGGTTGAGTGATCCTGTTCAAGGACTCAAAGTACTGCAGTTTTGGCACTTCGGCGTTGAACTGACGCACAAAGGTTTGCTGCTTAGCCTGTCCAGGGTGTAACCTGTCTATCCTGACAGCTTGGATAGGCCCAGGCAACGGTACTCTGCAAAAGGGTCCGAGTACTCAAGCAAAATCAAACCAACCACCCACTGTAATCGTCTAGTGTGCAGGGATGTTGGGTTCAGCTGTGGCTCACCAATCTGCTTATGAGACCATTTAATGATTTGATTGAATGAGATTCTGCTGTTTTATAGACAAAGACAAATTGACTCGGTTAATAGACAATAAAATAAAATCGTCTTAGTTTTATCAGTGTGGAAACAGGAACGTTTCCTCAAATGCAACAAAGCCGGTGCCCTTAGCTTGCTTCAAAGTTTAGTTTTGAGTTTTTAAGATTTTGTAATGACTCTTCCGAACTTGCCAAACCTCACCCCTGACCTCTACCCTCCATGTTATAATATTAAAAATCTTTAGTACAGCATGACACGGTGGCTGGAGAGAAGAAGGTGTGGGTGCTTACTACTGCCCTAGAGCCTTGAATGAGTGATAGGAGATGGACGGATAAACAAAGCCAACATTACCAGAAATTTAAAACTAGAAGACTTCAACAAGCTTGAGCATCGGCATCATTTCTCAGTCCCTTGCTTACAGTTCACATTTACATACATCAAGAAAAAGCAGGAAAACTTTATGAGCACCAAAATACTGTGAATATTTGGCTTTTTCTTTTGTTTGTTTTTGCACTTTCTAAACTTGCATTATAAAACGTTCCACTGTCACATTTTCTGTTCTGGCTTAAATTAAAGCGCCCCCACCCCCCTCCAAAAAAATGTCAGCTTGGCCCCCTTGAGTTGGCGTTTAGTTAATATCCCCTAATGACTCCTACGTTGATGTTGCGGTCATTTGGAAGTCGAGGATATCTTGTTTTGAATCCCTCTTTAGTGGATTAGATGGACATTAGCAGACAAGACTTCAGGTCTGCTGGCAACACACAAAACACAACACACGAACCGAGCCAATGTGCAGCAGGAGTATACTTTTGTTTATATGAAGACAAAGGCTACTCTGTCTTTGATTAATGGTCCTGTGTGAGTCAGATAGAGGGAATGCACTCCTGTGTATATGTGCTAGATTTATTAATGTGTCCTTATAAGTGTGTTTCGTGTGATTATCCACGGATATTTGCTTGTGGGAGTTCATGCACACAGAGGTAAGGCCTGGTTTTGGTGTTTGTGTGCCTGTCTGTTTCCAATTACCTCAGATGAGTTTCTATGTCTTACCTCCGGCCTCAACAGAGCCCGATGTGAGACTTAACACACACATACATTCACACGCATACACGCACTGTATTCCCATGAACCCAGTGCTCTGTCTCCTGCTGTCCAGCAAAACACACACACACTCGTGCACACACACGCACGCACACACACAGATTCCCACTGACTGCTTGTTTGGCTTGGATGACCATGGAGGGAAGAGAAAGAGGGGAAGTGAGGAAATTGAAGCCCATTCTGTCACACTTCTTCAAAATTGTCTTCATAGGAGGGGCAAATAAAATGATAAGCAGCAATTCTCTGTTGTTTTTGTGTGTGTGTGTCTGTGTGTGTTTGTAAGAAAAAACGCCACATGACAACAGATAGAGGCGATCCAGTGACGCAGCACAGCTACGTCACCTGGCCAAGGTCAGGAGACAGAAAAATACCCGCTGACTGGCTCCAGTGTCTCCGGCAGAGACGCCCAGGGAGATAAATAGGGAAAGGTCTCTGCTTATTTACCATGGTCCTTTACATGGAAACCTCTGTCCATCACTCACTGAGCCTGTTTGTACTGTGAAGGGAACACAGTGTGTGCTCATCTGCATGTCTTTACAACTATAACAAAAATAAAATAAGGTTTTAGAATTATTCGTGAAATTAAAATTTCTAATCCTCATTCAGTTTCACTTTCAGCTCCAGGAACAAAGCTCTGTTTTTCTTTATTACACTAAATTTAACAGCTTGTGTCTATAGATTAGTTTGCCACTAATATTTCGAGCTGTAACTATGTAACACTGCTCAAAAAAGGGAAACACTTATGTTACAACCTGTCTAGGGGCCAGGTCATAACATGAATTGGGAGCTTGTCAGGGATTTGAACCCAGCACCTCTCACACCCGAAGCGAGACTCAAACTCCTAGACCAACTTACCTTTTGCACCATACACACACAAGAAAACCCAAGGCTGCAACCCAACATGGCTCTTTGGCACTACAGCTCACCTTTCTCTGGCCTTAAGCATTCTTAATTGCTGTTGGGAGTCAGCTGTACAAAAAGGTGGCACCAAAGGAAGGAGATATGGCAAGACCCACCCACAGAAAGTCAATTTTAGGCGGAGGCCCTGCTAGGGCTGTAACACTTGATAATCAGTGTACCAGTTAGAAATCAGAAACTAGTATGGGGCCATTTCAGCTGCTTTGGTGCAAATCAAATGACAACATGTGCACCGAGGAAGCTTAAAAGAAGCTTAAACAAGACAAATGCACAAAGGGAAGTCTTTCTTCTGATTTCTCTGAATTTTAGCTTTTTGTTAGGGACCTTAACAAATGCTGGTGGCATGACACGACATCAAAAGCCCAGTCAAGTTCAACAGGTATATCCATTAATGCCATCACACAAAGGTTTGCTTGACATACCATGAGACAAGTGTTACACGAGGAGAACTGGACAGGGCAGTAGAAGGGCTTGACCCAGCAATAGCACCAGTATCTGCTACCTGAGTAGCATGGCCAGAGCCCACGGAGATGACCTCGTATGAATGTTTCTGACCAAACTGCCAGAAGCAGACTTTGTTACCGGCGTCTTTTAATTTGACCTGTGTGCATTTCTCCAGAAAACACCAGAACTGGCAGGTCAAGTCTGCTTTGGTTCAGTTCTCTTCACATATGAGAACAGGTTCACACTAAGCATGTGACAGGCGTGACAGAATCTGAAAACTTTATGATGCCCAAAACATCAGCAGTGGTGGATTGGTGTTTTTATTGTATCTGCAATCAAAAAATACGCCTTTTACCTTGAGCACAGTTTGGTTTTCACCGATATTCTAAGAGGAGTCACAAATCTTGTGTACTGTTGACTAATAGACAAACACTGGTATGTCCTCTGACCTCCAGCTGGACAAGCTAATAATCAAGAAATGGCTTTAATCTAAGAAGGAATGGCTTTCTGCTACAAAAGGTGAACCATTTCCACTTGCACAATAGGTCTGACTTTTAAGAAGGGTCAGAATTAAAACATGATCCAAATCTGCATCTAAATTTGAGGTTTATAACCATTCCATGCATAGTGAAAACTTTCCCTCACTTGAACTCCCACCTTATAGAGACATACTAAAAAAGGAGCATGTGCTGTTAGCAGTTGCAGCTTCAGCCCTAAGTTGACCAGTCAGCTCATATTTTGCCCAGACAAAGCTGGTAAACCCATATTTACTCTACCTATGACAGATGGATGGGTAGATGTAAATTTAACAACTCTGTAACGCCTATCACCACCACCTCCAACCTCCAGTCATAGTCTTTTTCATCTTTGAAGTACAGGGACATGAATCACGACATAGCAAACAGAAACACAAATCAATCCAAGTGCTTTCTATCCAACATTCATACTCTGCCATTAACACATTGAAAGCAACTTGGGTTCCAGTATCTTGCCTGAGGGTATTGTGTCAAGCAGACTGAAGCAGTAGATGACCTGGCTCTACCTTCTGAACTTTGGCCATTCCCAGTAATAAACTTTATTAACATTAGCATAGCTCTGCAAAGTTTAACTGAATTTCAAAACATTGCAGCACCTTCTAAAGCATTCTTTAAAAGTAAAAGCTGGTCTAAATAATTTTCTCCCTCCTCCTTTAAAAAGTGCTCAGGACTCCTGGGGGGCTCCATCCGCCTGAACACCTAAACAGCTTTAACAATCATAAACTTCTTTTTTTAATTAATTAATTTTTTTATATATACATTACCTCAGCGATGTCACAGTTAAATTTAATTTTTAACTGGCAAAACTAAGCATGCCATCATCCATATTTTCCTGCCAACAAGGCAACGCACCAATCAACAAAATATCTTCCATATGTGCGTGTGTTTATCTTTACACTGTCTATAAAAGAATAATCTGCAGATCTGTGCTGCTCTGAGTAAGTAAGAGGACCTTCATTAACCCGATTATTATAATAAACTCTGTTACGGCTCATACGTGTGACCAGTTCACTTTAAGGTGACGGCTCCTGCATCCGAACATGCAAACAACAAACTGGCTGCAAAAAAACAAAACCCAAAGAAATGCTGTTTACAGCATGAGAAAATGTTGGTGCGTTGATATTTTTGTTTGTGCAACTAGTACATGGCCTGTGAGAAAGCTTGAGTGTGTGACGGTACGCAATTGGCCATTTGTGTGTGTGTGTGTGACAGAGAGAGAGAGAGTGTGTGTGAGGGAGGGTTGTTTGTTTTTACAGCGATCAGCAGGATCTCCAGCTATGAAGGACACCGAGCCGCACAGCGGAGAGGAAAACATCTCCGAAAACAAATGGCGTCTGACTCATATCAAGCTGCTATCAAATAAATGTTTTCGACAAGGAAAAAAACAAAACAAAAACAGAGTGATGCTCCAATCACGGTCACATTGCGCACGTACACCTCTCTCTCGCTCTGCATCTGGACTCTCTCTCACCCTCCCCGCTTTTTATCAGTCCACTTCTTTTTTTTTTTCCTTGGTTCATCTGATAGTTTTCCTTTTAAGGAAACCTTCCCCACAAATACCATTCGGACTTCAAAAAAGAAAGAAAGAAAGAAAGAAAAACACTTCTATTCTTGAACTGCTGCTGTAACAGTGTAATTGCTCCATTGTGGCAAAAATACAGGATTATCTTGTATTTTGAAGGGTTTCATACAATGAACCCCTGATCTACTTTCACTGTGCCACACATCAAATGTAAAACAGTGAAACTAATACACTGCAGAAAAATGCCAGTTGATTGCAGTGTAACAGATACGCTATTCCATGATAGACTTCTATACACTAACACAATTTTTGCTCATCATAACTGCAGTTTCTTTACATCATGACAAAACTTCCTAAATGTTCTAAAGTTAATTATGAATTTTAGGAGTTACATAAAATGCATTTACATGAATACAATCCTCATCTGCTGCTTCTTAGAAAACAAATATTGTTTGGTTAATAACAGAAGAAAAAAAAACGGTGCACTCTCTACCACAGCTCGTTAATAAAGTGGTAATAGTAGGGGAACAAGGGGAACAAGACGGGTAATAATGTAGTCATTTCTAAGTTATTACTATGAAATTACCAAAGTAATAACTACGTAATATCCAAGTAATATCATGTAACTACAGTAGTTAAAGCTGAGTAATATTACCTTGAAATTTATGTAATAGGACAATAAGAGCCCTAAAACTGAGGATAATAATATGCACATAGAGCTAGGTAATACAGCGATAATAGTAGTGTAATAAGGAAGAAACAAGAATGCAATAAAGTGGTAATTTCTATTGAGCTGACATAAAAAGCGGTACCAATAAACACTTTAAAACTTAAGATATGTTTTGAGAGAATTGTGTATCACAATAAGTAAGTAATGTGTATTTATAACACAATCTTTCTGCGCCCCACTGGCTGTGTAGCTTTGCAGGGTTAGTGCAAAACCTCAGCAGATGAACCAGTGACTCTGCAAAACGCTGACAAACTGACACAAAATCACTTCATGGTTTGTTGCGAAAACGCTCAGATTCTATGCTTTAGAAAACAAAGTGAGTGACTGAACCGATAAACTCATCAGCAAATTGTTAATAGAGGTCAAGTCAGAAAGCAGTTTTCCTTTAGACTTCTACAGGACCAGAAGTCTTTTTGCAACCGCTGCTCTTGCCATTTGGTGGCTTTCAGCTTTCACCAGACTGATGAATTCATGGTAGAATTAGCTTTTACAAAAATGCTGTAATGTACAGTGATGTGTTTTTACTGTCCCCTATAAGGAAACTAGGGAAAATAAAAGCCTCCAAAGTTCAAAACCGATATCTTCTGGGCTATGAAACATGTCACCTGAGAGCAACATAAAAGAATCAGGATCAATTCTAGTCCAAGCAGCTTGAAATGAAGGTTCGGGGACTTCAGGTTTTTTTTTGAAGATGCTTCACCTCTCATCCAAGAGCCTACTTTAGTTGTGAAACCAAAAGGTGGAGAGTCCCAGGTAGCTGACCCACTATTAAAATGTGAGACATCAGGTCTTCAGTAAACTTCAAGTCAAGTTGCCTTCAATCCTAATTAGACAACTTTGTGTAGGTTCTGGATGACTGAGAACCTACACAGACAGGATCAATGGTGATGCATCTTCTAGGATGGATTGCATTCATGAACGTGAGATGGAGACAATCATTCAAAAAGACAACAGAGCCGTGGCTCCATAAAGGGTAGACAGAAAGGAAACAGAGTTTTTCACTTCATTGTTCGCTGATAATGTGTCGCATGATCTCCAGCTGCAGCATTTTGAACTTAATCAATCATAATATTGCAATAATGAGCTTCTTCAGCCAGACTTTGTAAACAGACATATTTCCCTACGCCCACACATGCTACTGTTTGGTGATGTTTCCTGTGATTGAGTCCGTGATTCTGGGAGCCAGCACATCCCTGACGGCACCGAGGGGCAGGACAGGAAGTGGCTGCAGACAGGAAAAAGGGGAAGTAGGAAGTAAAGAGGCGGGACGCTTCCCCGCTGCCAATCTGGAACCAGAGACGTCCTCCCTTCCTGTGCGGCTTTGAGACGGACACACATTTGTATCTACTTCTGTTCCTCTTGCCGGAGAAGAGGGGGACTTAAGCGAGTTGCTGGGCAATCTAAAGGGGGAAAAAAATGGCTGAATTTTATCGTTTTTTATTCTCTGCTAGTAATTTAATACCCATGTATTACCATTATCTGCACAGAGATGATGGGATAACTTGTTTAGTTAAGGAGCATGAAAGAGGAAAATGAATTAGGAAAAAAAACTTCCCAGTTGGTCTCAGTTTAGCAGCTTGCTGCCCAGATTAATCAAATATCCTTTAAATAAAAGGTTTTAATAAAACTTTTTCTTGCTTTTGGGTGGCAGATCAGCTTCCTTCAGCAAAATCATTAAAACATTTCTGTACAGAAATATTGAAAGAGTAAAAAGTCAAGGCTTTGCTTCAAAATACAGAGATAAAGCAGAGCACTCAGTGTGGGAGGGCGCAAATCCAGCCAAGGCCGGTTGGTGTTACGCTATGAGCTTAATGGGCGCACGGCAGAGACAGGAAAAAGACAAGAGTGACGGAGATGTGAAGGTACAGCATGTGACAAAGGATGTACACTGGATTCACATCAGCAACATTGTGAGGACATGGCATACATGTTTGCCCGCTGAGGCCTCAGCAGGGCAGCCACAGGAAGTTTGGAAGTTTGTTTTGAATCATAGCAGCAGGCCTCAGAGGGGACTCAGCACTATGGAAGTAACCAAGAACAGAAATAAAGAAGTGAAGGTGGTGGTGGTGGGAATAGGGGGGTGGGGGGTCTCTTCTCTATTTCTGTTCTTGGTCAACTATATGATGCAGACTGAGCTTTAAGAGAAAGATTCTATCTGACCCAAATCTGTGCAACTTTATGTTACTGTCACCATCACTAAAATAGTCTCAAATTAATCTCAGCACTCCTCCATGATATGTGAATCCAGAGGTTAAAAACAACCATAAATATTGGTTTATGTGCAGCATTTTAACCACATAAAAAGCTACTTCACTCAGAACTGTTCTTTGATTACTCTAAATGAATGTGCATAGTTCATATTCCTTTGACTTAAACCCTCTAACACATGCATACTCTTCAATAACTTTAACTAATAATAAAAAATAATAATAAAATGTTATTTTCTCATCAAGTAAAATAAGGTTTGATTTTTTTTTTAAATGGCTTTTTGAAATGTTTTAATCATTCCAGCTTCATTCTCTTCTCTCTGTCCGTTTCCCTGATTTACTTCTCTGGACTTCTGCTTCTCGCCAAAGTTCTCCATTTTCATCCGCTCTCTGAATAAATGATTTGATTGGCAGATCAATGTGGGATACGTTACACTGGTATGGGCTGTAAAGACAAAAATAAAAATG
>VUQR01024921.1:0-14012 GCA_015108515.1 Hemichromis elongatus | reverse complement strand
CATTCATGTGCAAACAGGTGGCATGACTCATCAAGAGGCACACTGATGTTTCAGAGGAATGGGTGAAAAAAAAAAAAAAAAAAAAAGAAAAAAAATTTAAAGAAATAAAAAAAAAAAAAAAAAAAAAAGCATTGTTGTACAAAGAAAAATAGAAACCATCTGTCAAAATCTACTCATAGGTCCGGGTAAAGATCTGGTGTCTGTCCACCTGCTGTTCACCTAGAATCTATATGGACCAAAATATTGGACCACGTAACCCCACAGCAGCTGCTCGGCCAAATCAAACCCTGCCATGAAGCTCCCAGCGCCTAGTTTCAGTGCAGATGTTAATGCCACAGGATGTTAAGGAACCACTTACAGCTGATTGTGGACTTTCTAGGAGGCAGAAAATGGCCTCCTGTTACAGTACCACGCTCTCTGCTACGACCCATTCTCTTACATGAGTCTGTGAAGGCTACGTGCTTGATTTCAAACAGCTGGGGACTGAAAACACCTGAATTGAAAGATTAACAGGTGTAGACCAATACTTATGTCTATGTATTACTTGTGATCGGTAGATCGTTGAACACCCTTTTTGACCTCTTATAGCTGATCCGGGTTTTTAGGATTCGCCAACACTACTTGTGGAGTGCCTTGTGGTGACTGTTGTTGAATTTACTTGAAAAAGATTTAACTGAAACACTGAGAGATGAGATGATGAGAGTCACTGTTTCCATGAAACCACTTTCACTGGAGTGGAAGTGACCACTTAAATTAAGGCATTTTATTATTAACTAAAAAGGAAGAGTGGCCTCTAGGTGCAAGATGTTTAAGTTCATATGCTGATTGTGATTGTAACAAAAACCCCGTGTCACAATCAGAACTCTTAATGTTTGAAAGATGTGGTGTACGTGGCAATCACAGAAGCTACTTTAAAGGGATTCAGAGAAGTATTAAAGACCCTACTGTGGTTTTTGCCCTTCTTCCTGACATAACACATGTTTAGATAAGATGATACCCCACCCCGCCTTAAATTAAAGATAATAAATCTAGGCTAACAGGCAAAGCACAGCCATGTGAACATCACATGTGACAAATAAAAAGTTCCTGTAACAGAACAACTGTTTCCACCCTCAAAATAAAGTTCGTTATAAAGACAAACGGTTCTTGTCAAATGAGAAACACCAACTAACCTTTGACCCGTGTGGCTATAATTAGCACACCCAACACCGCGGCTCCTTCGATTCACACGCAGATAGGAGCCGCCACTATCGCACAATGAGGGGGAGGGGGGGAGGGGGTCAATCGGGATCAGCTCAGCACCGGCAGACAATACGAGTCAACGGCGAAGGTTAACCAACTTTCAACCCGGTGACTGGAATCCTGGCGTGTTTGTATTAGATACTGAAATATAATGAGCGTGACACAAGCAGAGGCATTGTGTGCGTTATCTGCAGTGTAATATTTTGTCTGGTAATCAGCGAGTATTACAGCACTTATTGTTGACGTGACTGGCCAACTCTGACTGATGTTTGTGTTCTTAAGACTGCTATTTTTAATTATTTCATTTAGGGTTTGTGCGCTCCGAAAACAGAACCCCATGAAACCTCCCGGGGCTGAAAATAAACACTTTCCGAATAAATATTTAAAAGCAGCAAATATGTTCGGACTGGTTTTAGTGAGATTTCAGCGGGTAAAACAAACAGAATGCGTTTTTTTCAGGTTTGAAGTCATTTCCCCCTGACTTTGAGCCACTTTTGAGAGTTTGCCTGTTCGGGTTTCCTCCACACTGGTATCCATTTATCATACAATGAAGCACATGAGAAGCGTTATAAAACAGGCCATTGCATTATCTGACGGTAATGAATGTGTGTATTCATGGGGTTTTGTCTACAGCAGAGCAGGAGGAGTAAGACGCACTCACACAAACGGGCACAAAGGTAGTTTTTGTTCCCCGTGTCACTGGAACAGCTCTGCTTGGTCATCGTGGATAAATGCCCCTCTTATCGCACGCAGAGTGAACCTCAAACACACACACAGACACACACACATATATGTGAAGTTTTGCAGAGATTGAAGTTTACCTTGAAAATTAGTTGCTTTATAAATCAGAAAAAAAACAAGCCATAAACACAATAAAATTCAAACTGTTTCAGGTGGAAAACTGTTTGTGGACGTGTGTGTGTGTGCATGTGTGTGTGTGTGTCACCTCATCTTCATCAACTGTGGCAGCTGGCCGCACTGATAGTTGCTTTGTTTTCAGTGAGTGCTCCTTAATGAGGTCAAAGGCCATCCGGGGCCATTGGACGCCCGAAGAGGAGAAACAAGAGGTACCTTCATCTCGGCCAGGACGCACAAACGCGCGCGCGCGCACGCACACACACACGAACACACACACTGAGGCGCTCACAGCTATTCATTACATCTGACTAAGACGAGGTCCAAAAAATCAGCTGCTGGAGAAAGAGGCTCTTTGTGCGTGCGAGAGTATAGGAGCGGGAGAGACAGATGGGCGCGCCGATTTCTATTTGGAGAGAGGATGGCTCTGTTTGATTTACCGAAAAGAAACTTGTCACATGTCCCGTGTTTCACAAACAAGTCAACAAATAAAATACACAGTGACATTTTTTTTTCTTTCTTCCTCGCTAAATTAAATCAACAGCATATGTGCGCTCGTTATTTTAAGAATGTATCCTCGCTGACATCTACCTTTTTAAACCAATCGCACAGCTAAAGCTCCGGTTTAACTTCACCAGTCCTTCCAGTACGGCTTTTATAACTCCTGCCTCTCTAATAACATTCACCCATACGGCGCGTAAAGGAAGCGAGTGAGAGGAGTCTGTGTTCAATTGTCAGCACTGCTACCTTTTCCGCTCACCTGTACACAAACCCCTTTACTGAGATCGGGCAGCCATCTTTGATTAGATGGAGTGACTCAGCACACAGAGGACACAAGAGGGTGTGTTTGCGTTTTCGTGCATATAAGTGTGTGTGTGAGAGAGAGAGGGATTTTTGTGTGATGGTACAATGAAGGGGCACATTTGTGCTCATGTGGGAATATGTAAATGTGTGCAACAGTGGCTGTAAGAGGCAGGGAAAGGGAGCGACTGTGTGTGTCCATGTACCTCATGGTCAGGTATTTCAGAGGAGAGAGTCTTTCCCAGGACTTCAGCCGTCAGGTAGGTCCAACACCGAGCTGTGTTAGCCAGGTTATAACCTCCTGAGTAGAGAGAAGGAACACAGACACGTATGAGGAGAAACACTAATGATGTAATCTTTCTGGAATACCTTTAGCCCACATGAAGGCATGTTTGGAGCCCTGAAGATACATCAATTCGCTTCTCCCTAACCCTTTTCAGGGTCGCTGGAGCCTATCCCACCTATCTCAGGGCGAGAGGTTGCCAGTGTGTTGCAGGGCCAACACAAAGACAGAGACGACCAGTCGCTGTCACATTCACACCTATGGGCAATTTAGTGTTTCCAATTAACCTATCCCCACTAACTGCATGTGGAAGGGAGCTGAAGTACCCGGGAAGAACCCACGCAAACACGCGGAGAACATGCAAACTCCACATTAAACTCAGGACCTTCTTGCTGTGAGGCAACAGTGTTGACCACCATACCAACAAGATTATTGTTGGTATATGAATTTGAAACTTTTAAACATTTAAAATTATCAGGAAAACTGCACTGTGCTCACAAATATATTAACTGCAAATCAAGTAAATGATGCAATGATGGTGCAATACTGACCCAGCTTAATCTTTGGTGGTTGCTAAATTGGTCCTATTACTAACTAAACATGGTCAAGGTTTCAGATAATAAGGTTGTGCCAGTGGCTCAGAGTTCAGACTGCACCAAATGTTATGTCTCAGACAGTTTTTCTCACTTTTGCATCTATATGAAGTTAATAAGATCATCTCGGGCAGAAAAAAGCTCACAAATATACATGAGCTGGTCAAACCTTGCGTTTGTGATGAGCAGCCAATCAGAGTCAAATTGGCTTACAGTGAGAGGAGCAAAAAGTGCTCCTTTTACAAAGACAAAGAAGTGAGGAGGCACATCAAGGCATCACTAAAGTTTCATGTCACATGTGATAGACACCTGTAACACAGACGTGTCCGGGCATGCCCAGTTCATGCCTGGACACCTGCGTGGTTTAAAGCTGATGTATGCGTGTATGCATGGCTGCACTCGCCCATCTTTGTCATCAAATGAGAGAAAACAGGAAGAGGATGATATTACTGACAGCTGGACTGATCCTTAAATCGTAGTGTGATGTAACTGCATCTGCAGGAATGCTAGTTTATGTCGCACCCTTAACGTTTTTCCACATTTGTTTTTGTAAGTAAAAAACTGGCGAAGACTCTACAGACAGTTGAAATATTTTAAACAGAAAAAAAGGGCTAACATCACATCTGACTAGGCTGACCACCACACTGGAGCTCCCCAGGGTTCATCATAGGGTTTCCCAGACATGTGCTCGTTTTCTTCTGTGTTTTGCACATATATATCTTTATGGTCTTAATGTGTGCGTTTTTAAAAAGTATTATCTGCCAATGTGGAGCTCTGCACCCTCTTTCTACTTTTTGTAAATTTGTGATGTGAAAGAAAGCTCAATCTAAAGTTGAAAGAAAGCACAGAGCCACCAAGTGTTTCACTTAACACCATTTCATCTCTTTAGCAGAAATCAACCACTTATTGTTCATTAATTAAAGCTGAACCAGTCAACTCGTGGTCTACACGTTTCACTTTGACCAAACTGATTTTTATGTTTTACTTGCTTATTCAAGAAACAATCGCCTCGTCCTGTTTCCGTGTGTAGCGCAATCCAGAAGCTTCCCTCCAAACTGAATCCACCAGCTTTAAACTGCTGCTCAGGGAAATGACGTTTGTGCCCCAGCATGGGTGCGCCGCTAAACTGTTCTTCAATTCTCCACTCACACCTTCAAACACTTTCTTAAAGCAGTTCGAATCTCAAACTACGGGGCGGGCCCGACTAGTGGGAAATAGACCCACTGCAGGATGGGATGACCAGAGGAAAAAAATATGGGGTCAAACGGAGTTGAGAGAACATGATTCCTGCAGAGAAAATAAACAAAGACTTTACTGACCTTACTGAATTGGCTGTTCTTTCACTGGAATAAAACTTAAATCCTTTTGGTAATAACTGATAATTGATTTTCTGGGCTTGTCACAAAAAGTCTGTGAACCATTTAAAAAGGTTAAAGGAAGAGAAGCAGAAACAGCTTGCTTCATACAGTTTATGAACTAAATATATTCAGCTCATAAACTGTATGAAGCAAGCTAAGACAAATATGGATCATTTTGAACTGTGAATCATGCGAAGCTTTCATTATAGAGTTTAATGATAAATTATGGAGCTGATAAATGGCAGAGTAGGTCTTCATGAAGAGAGGCCTGTTATTTCATAATGATATGGTGTATGTATGCATACAGAACCTCAGATCTGTTAAAGGTTCATTTCTAATGAACTGGTTAACTAGACGGAAAATAAACAGGAGTGTAAACAGCACTAAAATTATCACCATGCACCAGTTAAGTTATAGTTTAAATCCTTGTCTGTCCAGACTGGACCATGTCCAGATAAAATCATTACTTTACACAGGTTACAGCACAACATCTTAAAATCGCCCGTGATAGGTCACATGACCACGACCAGCGACAATAATACCCAAACAGAACCATGTCTTACATAATTCAAAAAAATAAATCGTCTGTGAGACAACGAAAAAACGAAATGAAAAAAAAGGAAACGGACAAAAACAAGTTAATGAAGAAGATCTCCACTAACCGAACAACAAACAGATAGAAAGATATAACATGTTGTCTCAGGCAATAATTGACACAATTAGCTAGACAGCTATTAAAAAACAGTCACATACAGTACCTACTCTATTAAAAATACTGGCATCCATCAGTGCTACAGCTCAGCCTCCTAGTAGATGCACTGTCCTTCTTGAGTTATCACTTTCACAAGATTATCAGAAATCCTGACCACTAACCTCGACCTTGGGACTCTAACTCATCTGAGATGTTTAGTAGTTCCACCTATGGGATGAATTTGAAAATCCTGCGTTGCTTTGTTCTCGGGTTAATCACCACGCTGACAATGCCCCATCAGCATTTAAAGACTAAGAGGTAAAACCTGGATATACAATGTGAAAAGAAGCCATCGATAGGCGATCGTACACAGTCATCAGGTTACTAATTCATCAAGTGTAAGAAAATACCAGTAACCTTTGACTTTAAACCTGTGAAAAATGAAGCCAACAAGTGCCAAAAAAAGTGCAGTTCCTCCAATGACCACTAAGTGTCAATAACCATAGATTCCCATGTTAAAATGCTAAATTTCAAACAAAGAATAAAACGCAAGTCTGGGAGAAATTTGAAATCAAATAACCTGATTAGCATCCTCTCAGGTTGAAAAATGTGTCCAAATTGCAGTTCCTCTTATGGCCACTTGAGGCCGACTCTAACAATTCGCAAAGACTCCTAAGGTATGTTAACTGACGTAAACATGTTTACAGCCTGCTACAGAACAAATGTATGGAGGATGATGTTTTTTTTCTTTTTTTTTTTATATAAACCATTAATTTGGATACCAGCAAGTCATAAAGTTGCATCGTTGGTTCTGCTGTTTTGAAGTATTTCAATTTCTTATTTATAATCTGTCAAAAATAGCACATCTGTTCTCCAGTGAAACTAGTGCATGAAATCTGAGTAATTTTTTATTCTTTTATTTAGCATTAATTAGCAGTTATGTGTGTCTATGTGGTTGTGAGCAGCTTTTGTATACAGTCTATTCTTTCATTGACCTGAATCCGTTGATTTTTGTGTTCAGCTGAATGTGTGAGCCATTTGAGCTTTCACATTTTACAGCTTTGTGTAGCTCTTCAGACCAAAAAGAGTAAGCGAAAAATCCTCCGTACGAAAAACTATAAAGCCTCCCACATACAGAAGACAGAGAGAAAGTTTAAAGATGGAGGGGATGGAGTGAGGAGAAAGTATGTAGGACAGAGCGGGAGGGGAGAGAAAGGAAGAGAGGTGGGATTGTAGTTGAGTAAAATGGATTCATTGTGTTGTATAATTAGTAGCTATCATCTGGCCAAGGGCTGAGGAGTCTGGGACAGGGCAGTGTGTGTGTGTGTTTTTTGTGTGTGTGTGTGTAAATGTGCTTAAATGACTGACTCAGAAATTCAAAGCAAACACAAACACACACAAAAGAGAAGGTGCACTACACCGTTCCATCTGGACTACCTCAGCTCTCCAAGAAACATGTGCAAACAGCCACACGTGGAGATATACCAAGACACAAATCAACATCAGTCGGAATGATAAACACACACGTGAAGCGTACCTCCGCCCAGCAGGAGTGTAGGTAGCTGCCACTGCAGGACATACTGCAGACACTTGCCCACACCAACAGGGGTCATGTTGAAGGAGCACATGGGGTCGCCCGCCATTGTGTCGGCACCCAGCTGCATCACTATCGCCTCTGGGTTGAACTGTGCCCGCACCTCCTGCAGGACACTGTAAAAAGAAGATGACAGAAAGAATGTTGTTACCCACAGAGGATGCAAGCATTTGAATATCGAGCATCCAAAAAAAGAAATCAGGAAATTTAAAGACTTCTGTGACCAACTGTGCTTATGTGCATAGTCACTGCAACGGGGCCCTCTAGAGCCAACAAAAACCTTGCTGGTACTCAAGCAGTGACGGCTAATATGACTTAAAGCCTTACCTGTACATTCTGTTCTCAACAACAATAACTTTATAGAAAGTGTAGAACACTAAAACAAAACACTTATACCAATTTGTTCAGCTACTTCCAATTAGAGGTGCTAAAGCAGTAGCCCGTGATTATACCAATAAAAAGTAATGAAGTATTAGGCTAAATGTAGCTTACTCATTATTTCACAGAGCTGGAGCACTACTCTGTCTTTTCCGTGGAGTTTACACAGTCTCCCCGGCTTTCTCCGAGTACTCCAGCTTTCGCCCACAGTCCCCAGACATGCATGGGTTAGCTTAGGTATCAGTGGTTGTCTGTCTCTCTGCGTTAAACCTATGAAACACCAGCAACCTGTCCAGGGTGTACACCACCTCTTGCCCTATGACTCCACCCCCCACACACATGACCTTGAATTAGAAAAGTGGATGGATGGGATACAAGTTTTCAGTGGCTTGCATTAATGACTTTACAATAAAAGACTTTAGTTTCACTTCATAGAAGTCAACACTGAGAAATAGGGAGTAATTTTAAGTTTTGTTACCATCAGCTCACAGATGCCAGCTGATCCGCAATCATAAAATTACAACAAGGATAAAAAAGTAGTCTTCAGAAACAGTTCTCCAGGTTGTGTCACATTTTGTTTTTGCCTATTTTGTTAAGGACATGACTCGCAGATACAGTTCATCTACTGTAGATATGTTTTTTTAGGTTTCCATTTTTTAAGGGCACACTGCACATCATGTAGAGATATAGCAAGATTTTTTTATTCTAATAGCACTCTGGGATTCACTTTGTCATATTTGTCATTTTGAATGAATGAAGCCTTTATTTACAACTTGCAGTTACCTGCCAGCGAAATTGGATTTTTCATAGATTTGGCTAAAGACATTGGAACAAATGATGTGCCTTTTTATGCCCGAATGATTCGTAGTACGGTGTTAATCTATCTTAACAAACAAAAAAACATTCTTCCAAAAATGGTCAGGTTTAAGGGCTGGACTGAAAATAACTGAAAAAGCAGCCGATAAAAGAAAAACATTGAAAGACCTTCAGACAGCCTGGAGAACTATTACTGAAGACCTCTTTAAACATGACAAGAAAAACTCCTTAGAAGCAAACTACAAAGAAATGAGGGGTTGGCTCAAGACTTTTGCACAATAAGCACAAAATGCTAACCCAATAAATCAGTAAATAGGCAAATAAAATGATCTCTAGCTGTCATTAAAATGACATAAACATTAGTGAATGCATAATTATAAACCAATAATATTGTGTAATGAGCTTTTGCAAGTTTATTTTTAAGCTGTAACTTTAGTGTTATTAGACTAATTAAGTGTTTTTATTACTTGAACTAAAATAGTCTTAAATCCTGTTTCCTAACTGTAACACTCTGTGTATTAAGGCAGATGAGCCTGAAAATCATATCCAGTGTTCTCTATGCTAATTTTCTACACTCTGTTTATGTCTGATTTCCACTGAGACCCCTCTGACTCACTCTTGTGCCACTCCATTAAAAAAAACAAAAACAAACATCTTGGAAACATCCCAGCAATCACACATAGAGCTGAGATGATTGCTGCTTGGTGCTTGCCAAAAACAAAAAGAAAAACAAAAAGAAAAAAAAAACAAAAAACACCACCTACACTTTTTTTGTTATTTTGCTCAAATACAGATTTTACAGCTTTATAAGCAGCCATGAGGAAACAAACTCGGCTCCTCCTGTTCAAGATCACAGAATCTGTGCTGTACAGATGCTGACACAGAGAGAACAAACAAATGGGTCTTAACCCTTTATTTCCTTTCAGAGGTGACACATTTGCACTGAGTGCTCAGCATAGAGAAACTCCTTCAGCTAGAAAATCCCCAGTTTAAGCCTCACAATGGAAGGATTTCCCTGCTAAAGTGTCCCTGATAAAATGCTGAATCTGCACAAGCTCCATAGCACTCCTCAATAGAGGACCCTGACCTCTGATCTCTTGGAGTTATATAGGAGGACAGCGATACAGTTTCTCTGTGTGTGTATATGAGTGTACCTGGTAAAAACCTGGTAGTATCTGTCGTCCTTGATGCCGTCCTCCAGCGGGACGTTCACAGCGTACCAGCGGCCTTTACCCAGCCCGGTGTCACACAGGTCTCCCGTACCTAAGCAAGCACAAACTTATCCAACACTGTCTCATAATTGAAATTAAAGCATGCTGTGGTTAAGCTCACTGTATGGGCTAACCTGGGAAAAACCCGGGTGAGAACTTGTGCAGTGAAACGGTCATAACTTTGGATGTGAAGCTGAAGGCATCCTCGACACCTGCAGAGACCAAAGAGGGAGGAAAAAGCTTTTTAAAGCTGGACCCAAAAGAAAACTGCTGTGAGGATGAGAACATGTAAAAGAAGCTGATTTTTGATTATGCACAAGTCAAAACGTTGTTTGGTGTGTACCGTCTCCATGATGCAGGTCAACGTCCACATAGAGCACTCTTTCGTATTTCTCTCTCAGTCTGAGGATTCCCAGCACAGCATCGTTCACGTAACAGAAGCCTGAAGCCTCATCCCTAAAAGATAAGAGAGATGGAGATGATGCGCTGCGTTTGGAATGTACTGCTTTGTCAAGAGCACCCTCTTCAGGCCATTTGATGTAACTGAGGGAAATTGATGGTTTAACTTCTGAGTCCAGCCCTGAAACACCTGAAAACATAATCGCACCCAGATCAGTTAACCCAGAGTGACTGGTCAGTGACCAGTGTGTAATGTATGGGTTATCTAAACAGTGATTCCTACAGTAGTACAGTGTTTCCGTGGTTGGGGGGAAACTAGCTGCTTTATGCTCACCGTTCTCACCTTCACAAGTGTTGATGGACGACACAAGTGACATCTGCTGGCATGAGCCAGCTGCAAGTCTGCCTTCACAGGCATTTATGTGACTGTCATGAGGGGAGACTTTTGCAACAGTGCGATTACGTCACACATAAACGGGCTATTACTGTCTAAAGATACGCTTAAAAGGACACAGCCAATAGATTTTGTTCTGAGTGGATTAAAAACAAAGTCACATTATCCACTAATCACACTATACACACATGTAGGAAGGTTACAGCATACTAAAGCGAGTTAGCCTACTTCTTGGCGTGGTGCCACCCTCCTGCCCAGTTGATGGCCACGTCACACTTTTGGTCCAGCAGAGTCTGAGCTGCCGTCAACGTAGCGCCCCCTACTCCTGCTGCATAGTCAAATATGCCCTCGACCACTGGACAGTCATAGCCTGGAGAGAGGAAGATGAGGGATTTAGGAAAGACCAATTCGCCGTCTGAGTGTGAACTCTGGGTTACTGAGGGGTCTTTACTTTAAAATATAAAGCACCTTGAAGTGTTGAGATTTGGCGCTATATAAATAAAACTGAATTGAATTAATTTATCTGGCTTTATTTACAGGCTAAGCAGTCACATAAAGATGGCTATCAAATTGATAAGCTAATCGAGGGCTCATATGACTGGCTTTCCCAGGAATCGTAACACTATTTTCCAAGAAACTGACTGGTCACTTGGCGGTGTCTTAACTGGATCAGGTTAGGTCAGCAGCAAATGTTACCCTAGTGATGACCCCTAATACCCTGTTTCGTAGTACAAGCCCCAGAGCCCGCAGTGGATTTTACGACGACACAAGGAGGCACAAACACATTTCCTGTGATACTTCCGCCTTAAACCGCACTGAAATCTGAAGGGTAACCCAGGTCCTTGAATGAGGACTTCACTGAATTAAAAAAAGAGAGGGTGAGAGAGAGATAAAGGATAAGGGAATACCATGAAACAAAAACAAGGAGGGTGAACTTGAAGCTTAGTCTAAAGTTAGAAATGGATGGACTAACATACAGCCCATCCAACAACAACAAACAACAGTGGGATCTTCGGAGTGGGTCAACAAACATCCCCTTAGATTTTTTTTAAAGCACTTGTGTCTAAAAAAAATAAAAAAACATTATTTGAGGAGAACATTTGTGATCACTGTCAGTGTTACATTGCCATCTACTGGTGAAATCATTTTCAACCTCTTAATTTCCATTTTTGTATTACAGCTGCTTTGATATTACAGGTAATGACCAATTTAGCCCTTTATCACTTTAGTCACACAGGACAAAAGACAGCTGTGCTTTAAACCAGCACCCACTGGCATCATATAACACTAAAATTGTGCGTGTTTAACACGTTAAAGGTTAAATAATAAAAAGGTAGCAATGTGTTCTGCTCACCCAGGCCATAGTCAGCCGACTGGGGGTCGTCGTTGTCTCCGTCCTGGCTGATCTTGTGGAGATGCTCCAAGTAGGAATCAGTGTGGAATTTGGCCATTTCCTCTATGGTGGCCACCTGGGGTTTGACAACGCTGGAGAGAGCAAGCAGAAGGAGTGATTTAAGAGCAGAAACACTGCAGCGACAAACAGGCAGGAGGAATGGAGTTAAAAATAACATTTAAGAGCCTGTTTATCAGGGTAAAACATATATACACTTTATATAAGGGCTTGATAAAGTGAGATGAAAATGCAGGAATTTACCTGAAAAAGTGGAATTTTTGGCACATAAATGTGTTTTTCCTGTTCCTTCAACTCATAGCTCCCTCATTTATGACAGACAGTTTGGTTTGTAAATGAATATAAATGAAAGAACAGACGCAGACTACTGTCAAACAAGCTGATATGACACTGACTCACTGCCACTAGTACGGTGGCCCTGAGAGGCCAAACGGAACGGAAGTTAAAGAATACACCAGCAAGAAGAAAAAAAGCTGCAAAAGCACACAAAACACAACAGAAATAGGACAAATTAAAAACGGAAATAGGAAAAAAAGCTGACGGACCAGTTGCAGGAACCAAAACATGCTAGGAATTGCGCTGGGAGACACTTAAAAGAAGTGGAGCATCTATCGGTTTTGTGAGGAAAGGAAAAGATGAGAGTCAAGTGTGTTAGTCTAACTATTAGCCTAAAATATATGAATCGTAAGATTAAAACACACTTACCTAACACATTTTGGTTCCTGCAATCTGTCCGTCAGCATATTGTCTCCCCAGAAACACTTCCCTTGTGCTTTTGAAATCTGTTTTTTCCTATTTATGGTTTTGTTTTTCCTATTTCTGCTGTGTTTTGTGTGCTTTTGCAGTGTTTTTCCCTACTGCTGGTGTTTTTATTAAGATGCAGTCCGTTTGGCCTCTCAGGGCCACCGTACTCTAGCCTCTAAATGGTGTTAAGAAAGATTGATCAAAGTCTCACTTGGTTGTATCAAGGTTTCAAGAAGCTATTAAAAAAACAATATAAGTGTCCAGCTGTCTCTGTGAGAGCCAGTGGGCCTTTCAGTGCAGTGTGCTGTAGCACACCTAAAAACCAGGAAATCCTACTAGACCAACCCAATCTTAAATCTTTACTTAAACCAAGAGTGATGGGTGATGGGTTTCCTTGAAAATTAAAAAAAACATCGATCCATTTTCTTCCGCTTATCCGGGGCCGGGTCGCAGAGAAGCCCAGAACCTCCCTCTCCCCAGCCACCTCCTCCAGCTTATCCGGGGGGGAACACCAAGGTGTTCCCAGGCCAGCCGAGAGATATAATCTCTCCAGCGTGTCCTGGGTCTGCCCCGGGGCCTCCTTCTGGTGGGACATGCCCAGAAAACCTTCAATTTGTCTCCAAATTTTTGACTGAGAAAATTAAGTCTTAGAAGGTTTTTGCCACGCTTTCCCAGCTTCTGCCATCAACCTTCAGCAGCTCACTATCATTTGGGGAATAATAATTTTCCCCCTAAATATTCACAGACTAGGCCTGTGTCACTGGGGCTTTTGCGATCCTTTTTCCCACTGGCTGAAAGCTTGCTAATTGTTATCATGCCTGTCTCACAGTGAGAAAGTCAGGAACTTTGGCATCACTTTGGACAGTGTCACCAGATTCAACCAACATCTTAATAGTTCCCTGAATCCTCCCTTAGTTACGCTGCAATAGGCCGATGGTGCTAGGGGCTTCCCAAGGTAGATTAAATGTTTCTTCTTCACTCGCCCTGTTTTCACTCTCAATGTGTTTATACTATACTGCAAATTCTTATATAGATCCCATACAAATACCAGCTTTGGTATAGATACTACTGATATTCGGATTGATCCACCCACCTTCATCTTCCACAGTGTGTCTTTTGCCCTGTCTCCCTCCCCTCACCCCCGACCGATCAAGGCAAATGGCCACCCATCCCTGTGCCTGGTTCTTCCTGTTAAAAAGGAGGTTTTCTATCCCACTGTTGCTAAGTGCTTGCTCATAGGGG